>VZTJ01002596.1:2059323-2169382 GCA_013397795.1 Orthonyx spaldingii | reverse complement strand
TTTTGTTTGCTTTAACTGCATGGCTGAAAAATATTGATTCATGGAAAGGAAAAACTCTGCCTATAAATTTGGCAAACTTTATTGTCACTTCCAATATCAACCTTTTGTGTGTTGAGTGCAGCTGAGGCTGGAACAATTTCTAGAGCATTTTTAGAGTTCAGATGTTCTGAAGGGATGAAGTTTAGGAAAAATGAAAGTATTTTATGATTGCCATGAATTCGTGGAAGCATAACAGTATCCCCTATCTTAGCTCTGCCTTTCCCCCAGTACAGGGTAAAACTGCTGGTGCTGGCTTCTACCAACACATCTACCAAAAAAAAGAAATAACAGGAATATGAGAAGGGAGAGAAGCAGACAAAAAGTTTAAATGGAAAGCAGTGATTTGGACTGGTACATAGCAAAATGGGTATCTGGAGCTTTTGTTGCTAGGTATGAGCTAAAGCTAGAGCAAAGAACCAGGAACAGTGGACTGTAGTACCAGGAGGCATTCAGAGATCTTCTAGAGTGGTGGGAGTAATGCAAAGCTGACTTGAAGCTTTCGACTTAACCTCCAGAAAAAACAACCTTTCAAGGTTAAAAAGAAACTGTCTCGAAATACTGTGTAATCAGCTCTTTCAGCCCACCCCTTGCATGTTGTAATGGTTAGTTTTTCCCAGAGATTAAGAGATGCCAGTTTATGAAGATGGAATTTACCCTGCAACTCAGAGAAGACTGATTTTCTTGGGGGTTGAAACTGTGTAGTAATTAGAATATAAGCAGGTAGTATGATCTACATTTTTCCTTTTAGTTTGTCAGCGTTTGATAATTGAACTGAGAGGCTGATTAAGAGGCATGAGCATATAAAATCATGGCGTAGTCAATATGTTAATTTTTCTCCTTTTCTATTTCTGCCACTGGTGTTTTAAAACCCTAAACTTCCTCTTTTCCCTGAGGCGCACAAGACCTGAGAGTGATCTTTTTTTTCCCTTTTTTCTTTCAGGGCTACTGACAGACAGATTTTAAATTCTTTGGATACTGTGGAACAGAAGAAATATCTGTGTTCAACTGAAAATGAAAAAGGACTAATTGATCATAGGGTGCTAAAGCAGAAGTGAGTTTATAATATATTCATTAAATTTTCCTTACGTTTTGAAAATTATATAAACATTTCTTCTTGCCTCATTTATACTTTACAAAAAGTGGTCTTAATTACTGGAGGTCAGGTTCAGATATATCCAGGTGTATGTAGAAAACAACAAGAACAGAAATTATTAGGATTTGAATGAATGAAATCACCTGATGGTGTGTTTCCATCTTCAGTCCTTGCTCACTGTTTCGTGTTACCTCATGCAGAGGGCAAGATACAGGTTTGTCTTTATTTATTTGATTTTTAAGAATTATCTTTTAGAGATGTGTTTTCAACAGCAATCTCGCAAATTAGTCATTACAGAGTGGAATATGGCTATTCAAAAAATTGTGTGCTTGAGGCATCTTAAATATAGCACTTGGGAAGGTAGGCATGCTGATTTCATTTGCACACTTATTTTCCTTGGTTATCAAAATAAGCCTCCATAGAAACTGGAGGCAAAACAAGGTGATGGGTTTTTTTCTTCTACCCATGATTTTCTTCTTTGAGATGGGCAGTCAGTGTTGAAAGAGAGTCCTGTTCCTCTGTCAAGGTAATTATTTTCTTGTTTGCAAAGCTTTGTCTGCTTATCATTATCACCCTTTTTTTCCACCTGCTGCAACTTCTCCTCCTGCCATTCTTCCCCACAGATATGATTTAATGTTTTTAAAAGTACTAGTATTTATGTTTTAAAAAGACCATCCCAAAAACTCCAAAGATCCTGTCAGCATTGTTATCAAAGAAACAAACCCAAATCACCTGAACCCTTGGAAGAAAATGCTAATATGATCCTGCAGTGTTTAGCCTGTGCTTCTAAAGGATGCTTATTTTTAATTAATGATGACTAATTTGCCTTGTGCTGTATAAAGGAGTTTTAAGTGGGTTGTGTGGAGCAGAGTAACCATTACACAATGTACAGTTTAAATTATTGATATTTGGCCAGGATTATACTTATAGCCTCTGTCTCCTCATTCGTTTCATCCAGTCTGAAAAAGAAAAACTTAAAACTTGTGGGTTGATTTTTTTATTGTTTGGTTTTGGGTTTTTCTGTTTGCTTTTGTGTTTGTTTGTTTGTTTGTTTGTTTGTTTTAATATATGTGTGGTGTTGGGGTTTTGTGGTTTGGTTTTGGCTTTGGTTTTGTTTTCCCAGAAGATCCATGGAGCCACAGCTTCAGTAACTGTATGATTTTGCTGGAAGTGAATTAATGTGTGTTTTATGGATTATTAATGCTGGTGAATAGGTTCCAAGTTTCTCTGTGTTTCCTGTGTAGGTAGTCCCAACAACTGTGTTAAATACGCTCTTCTATATTACTAAAATATCAAAGAAGATTGTTTAAACACAAAAATAAAGAGTAAGTAGATGAAGCAACTGTATAATTTTTTTCTTGTATTGAAATTTGGCATGCATAAAACCAGATGAGGTTTGCAGCCTACTCCAACGGAGTAATGCTTTGCCAGCAATGACAGAAGTGAAAACAGCCGATCTTTTTGTTAATCTCCCAAGAAGATTAATCTTGAAGTAGTGCCTGTCTGGGAAGACAATAAGATAGCCACAGAGGACAATTCAATAAATATATTTCCCATATTCCTGCTTTTCTGTATTGGAGTACTAGCAGTTTTATGGCTCCTGACAGCCTGGGGTTTATCTTGTTGCTAAGACAGAGGCTTTTATTATTTGTAAATACCTGATACTGCTGTGGAAAACTAACCTTTTATTGGTTGGGTTATATGTTCTGTCTGCCTTTCCTCAACATATTTGCTTAGTAAAATGACGTCCCTAATGTATCCCTTTTCCGCTATTTCCACTACAATGGTCCAGCTGTTTTCCCTCAAGAGTGATGTCCTGGTGCATGTTTATTTGTACATTTATTTTTTATATAAAAACCTGTTCTGTAGCTCTTGAGTGCTGTGTAACAGATTTACTGTCTGAATGCCTCGGAGTAACTTGCTCAGAGCACAAGCAAGATAATAGATCTTCCAGCCAGCCTCAACAGGTTTGAACTTCCATATTTGCAGTGAGTTTGGAAGATGTGGTCAGTGCTCAACTCAGCCTGGGCCTTCTAAGTGTTCATATACCAATAAAGCTATTGCCAGCACTGTCAGAATATTAGTGCTGGCGCCTGCATCAATTTGAGCTGATAACAAGGACAACTAATTGGAAGATTTACCTTTATCTTTACAAATTTGACATCCATCTCCCAGATGTCCATGATGGCCTGCTTGGGTCATTCATTTCCTCAGTGGAGGAAATGTCTTTAATTAGGGCAATCCCACATTTATTTTGGTCAGGCTACAGCAACTGCCCTGACAGCTGGGTAGCTGCCTCTGAAGTGTCTTTTGGTCATGATATGTCATTTTGATAATGATCTTTAGAGACCTTCTTCCTTTGCTTCCCCTATTGCCTATACATCAGTATTGTTGGTCTGTTTGATGTGTTTTATCAAAAATACACGTATGCTTGTGCTTTAAAAAGAAAAGAAAATTTTAAAGGGAAAAGAGAGAAAGAGCAGCTAGCCTGAAAAATTGTCACTTACTCAATTACTTCAAATGATTTTGCTCCATTTCCACAAGAGAGAAAATATTGGTTTTGTATACATACATATACACACAAATGTAGTATAATTCTACAGTGAAAATTCAGAAGGACTGTGTTTTTAATGTATAGCTTAAGGGTTTCTTAGTTTCTAAGCAAAGATCTTATTCTTGATATCAGAATTATTTCTGGTATATGTGATCATCTTTTTTTCAGTTAGCTCATAAGGACATGAGGAGCAGACTTTAAAAAGCAATGTTAAGTCTTTGACAGTGGTCAATAGCAGGAGAGAAGTACTGCTTGTCTATTTTGTTCAGAAGTACAGATGTCAGATACTTTGTTCGATTATACCTTTGGTATAATGCAACAGAAAAATAATTTCATTTCTATGATTTCTGATAATTTCATTTCAGTTGTTATTCCATCGTCACAAAACCTGTCTTATCTGTGATTTTTGATTTGGTTTGTTTAGGGCTTGGGGGAGATGCTTTACATTTAGGTTTTTAATTTATGTGGATGAGAGAATTTTTGTCACTTTGTTTCATTTTAAGTCAGCATTTCTTCTCTCTGTCATTGCAGCAGGGTACTAAAGAATACTAACTTGTAAGTTAAAAGACCTAGAAGACTCAATAATAGGTATTGTCTCTGCTTGTTGCCTTAATGTTTTGAAAGTCAAGACAACTGGACTCATGGTTTTGGAGTACTTCAGGTTATTGGAGCCGAATTAATTGACATTGTGCTGTGAGTCTTCCACAAAAGTTTGCAGGAAAAAAAGAAATAAATTGCTGTATCTCCTTTCTTCCACATCAGAAATGAGCCAAGTCTTACAAATGACTTGCAGAAGGCACTAACTGCATTGCCTTATTAGGGTCTAGCAAAGTCATAACAGCAACACAAAAAAAATTCCAGAACCCATAAAATTCTTTGGACACAGCATAACATATCTTACAGGACTGAATACAAATAAACCCTGTTTCTTTTAAATGGCCTGATTTAGCTGGCAATTTTGCAGATTCCCAAAGGAGCATTTTTCTTCCCCTCTCTGTAACCCGTTGCTGCTGTCCTAGCATGAGGTGAAAGTGTAAAGCCTTCCCTTACGTGATGCAGTTCCTTAGACAGTCAAAAAAGCTGGATTCCTTAGAGAAGAATGTTATGTCTGCATCTCGTAAACCTTTTAGGAAGTGGATTAATTTTGTCTGTAACTTCATGCTCATATTGAACATGGTGATTTCTATAGAAAGAGTACTGCAAGGAAAGCTGAAGTGGGAGCTGCTCTGGGAAATAGGGAGCTTTGGCAAGTCTGACAGCTCCCACATCCCAGCCTTGCTGAAGTTAAACACTGCTGTGGGGTAACTTCCTTTTCAGTCTAAAGGATACCTGCCCTAATGTTCAGTGGGATTTAAAAAATATAAGACATGATCAAGCACTAGGTAGACTACAAATCCCAGGCTTTAGCGAATAACTGGAAAACCTTGTATTTGTGCTCAAAAGCTGAAAATTACAATGAAACACTTAAAGAAAATGGCATGAGGCTCTTTCAGGCACAGATCTCAGAACGGTGAATAGAAAAATAGAGCCCTTTTTTATCTGACTATTGAAAGGGACAAAAGTTTCATTTGATATTTCATCTTCTGTCATAATTTCTTCTTTTTGATGGAAATAGACTTTGCAGCTTTAAATGTTGTCGTAAAGTTGAAAGCATATTATACATGTGTTAAAGAAATGGAATATTTTTTTACAGCTGAAGACTTTTTCTTTCTTCCGCATTTGCAAGTTCCTTGTTTTCTTCTCTGTTTCCTCCTTGGACTTCTTGACATGGACTTTCTTCCAGACTACAAATCTTCAGATCTGAGTCTCTTGCTGATGTGTGATGTAGACATGTGAAAGGTTAGACCTTCATCTGTGAATAATGGGAATGGATTGAGACTTCACCCATGTGCTGAGATTTATGTGGATATACCATAACTGGGAACAACCCATTGATGTCAGCAAATTTCTTCTTGACTGTCATGTCCTCTGACTCAATGCCAATACAAGATACAGCAATGGGTGCCTGACTAATGGACTTTAGCAGGCAATAAGAAAAGCTTGTGGCTCACAGCCCATTTATATGTGTGCTCAGTTGGCCTCTAAATCACATTTTCCCCTAAATTAACTAAATAGATGCAGGAAACAGATCCTTCTTACCAGTGTACTCAAGAAGCTTAAAAATAACAAAGTCCTATTATGATCTAGTATTTGATCATGTTTCTAGGTCCCTATGGCACTTTATGCAGCTGTCTTGATTGAGTTGTCTGTATTGATACCAAGATTATTTTTACTTACTTTTTAGAGCTAATTCAGGTAGCTCTGTGTGTCTGTGTGATGTTGCACAGGACACTGAACTTGGAGAGATGATACTGTGTTTATTCCCCACTCTTCTCTCCAGTGTAATCTAAAACTGTCACTCAATGGTCTGGGTGACACTGCAAGTGTGCAAGTCTTTGTCTTTTTGGCAGTAAAACAAGGTATTCCCTGGGATTAGGGATGCCAGGAGTTATATAATTCAAATAGATAGGTCTATGGAGGTTTTTTGGTGCTTGTTTTTTTGTTTGGTTGGTTTGTTTCCATCTGAAGGAGACAAATGGCTCCTCCGAAAATAACGCTATTTTATGGCTTCATGTCTCAGTAAACATGCTGTGCATGAGCAGTGTAAGGTTACAATGGAGCCAAAGAAGGAAACAGCAGTGTGAGACAGGGCTGTGACTGAGCACATTAAAATGGCAATCTACAAAAACTGAGTGCTAAAAGTCCTGTGAATAGGTGTCTCCTTGCTGAGGAGATGCTTCTTAGAATGCAGTTCTTTATGGCAGCTAAGCGTAGAGAGACCAGCTTGCTTCATCTGAGCTGGTGTTTGTTTCATCTCATGAGTAGCCATTTTGGGGACTTAAACTGTGAGAAAACTAAATGAAAAGAATAATTAAGAATTTTGGCTCTGTAGCTCCTTGTAACTTGCTGCAGGATTAGAGGCTTCCTAGTAGCAGTAAAAAGGGGTGTAAGTCAGATATGTGACAACGGCGAAAGAGGACGGCTGAAATTTTGCCAGAGCTAGCCATTGGATTGATTTAGCTGTAGAATCAAAAGTCTCAAGAACTGAGAGACAAGAAAAGATGTAACTTTGAGATTTTGAGATTTTTTTTTTTTTTTTTTAGGTTTTGGGGATTTTTTTTCAGTTTTAAGATTTTAATCTAATTTCTGCCTAAGGTTAGCTAGAAGAGGTATGGCTAGAAACAGGCTGCATATGTTGGTACCTAAATCTCAAAACTGTATGTGCACTGGGATTTATGTATAGAGCCAAGACCCTCCTTGATTGTGGAGAACAGCATTACAGCTGAACTGAACTGTTCTTTTAGCTAAACAAGTTTGCATGTGAGCACTTCTGAGGATAAAGTTTATGTGGAGTTGTGTCTCTTTTCAAACAAGCTTGTATTTCATTGTGAAATATTACAGCACATGTTTAACATGACTTCCCAATAGCCATGAGTCCAGCTAAAACTAGTAAAATATTTAATCTCATGCACTGTGGAGACCAGAGGAATTTTTGGATCTCTTTTGGAGAACAAGGAATTCTTTTGTGGTAGGTAAGCCTGAAGATAAATGAAATTTGGCGTATTTTTGTTGCAGTGGCACACATGAAGGGAGTGGTGGATGGGAGAGTTGCCATGCTTCCCTGGTTATTGACCATCCCCCCTGCAAGAAAATTTTATTTTCTCAGGTTGCTGAGTGTAGTCCAGTGTGCCCAAATGGAACCTGCTAAACGTTGCCACTTTTTGAAATGGCTTTTCAGCTTCACTGGTATTACCAACAAAAGGAGTCTCAGTGCTGCTCAGATACAAAGTACTGTGAATTTTAACCTTCTGTCCCCTTCTGAGCTAGTTTAAATGTTAGCATGTAGAAAACATTATGTAGTAATTTGCAGCATGTGTGCTACATCGCCTTCATCAGTAAAGTTTAAAGTTGGTGAAAGTATAGGATGCAAACTTAAAGGCTGCAGAGCTGCTAACTGATGCTACATTGAACATCTGCACTTTGTTTACAAAGAAGGGATTTCCAAGTAATTTCAGAATATAAGTTGGGTTTTATTTTCCTATTTGTGTATTAATTTATCACCAAAAAAGGACATGAATATTTCTATTTGAATATGTTGCCACTTCCTGCACAACTTTTCCTTCTTTTGAGACTGCAAAGTACTAACAGAAATTCACTGTACTTTGCATCTGCTGTTAACCATCTGTGTCCCATGAAATCTGGTGAGCTTGGAAAGACAGCAGCCCTGACCATTTTCTGCCTGTTTTGTATAGGGAAATGGTGGTGCTGTGAGTACATCTACTGATGTTAGGAGCAGAAGACAGTACTGAAACTATAACTTGTTTTTTTCTCAGCACTACATTGCCATTTGTGGTAGTGCTGGGGTTGGTGCAGTTATATCATAGATGTAGAGTTTTTGATAGCCCACAAACTATGTTAAAAGATGTCAAGATAGTGTAGAAGCATAACCAAGTCAGAAAGGCTGAGAGTTACAGGTTAACCTACTCAAGAAGGTATTGAGACTATAACTGGCTATTGGGACCCACTTTTCCCTGTGTTCTTTCAGAATTAGGGTTTAGGCAGCCAGCAGTGATAACCTGCCTCAGGCTCACCCAGCTGGGGTGTGACATCTCTAAGTAGCGGTCATGGTGTTCTTGTGACAGGAGCTGCTGGGCTGTGTCTGTTTTTTTTCCAGACATGTGCTGATGATAACTGCCTTCATCCCTTCCTTGCATTCCCCTGTGGGAGGACAGCCTTAACTAATGCCATGTATAGTATTTTATTCAATTAAGATTTTGTCTTACTAGAGTAGGAAACATATTATAAATGAAGACAGAAAAAGATATTTTGCAACAGTAGCAAGCCCCCAGTGACTTCTGCTCTGCTTTCTGCTTTCAGTTAGAAACCACTTCCTACTATCTGCTGGTTATAACATTTCACATTTGACATCTAGTTTTTAACTCTGTATGTATTGATTGCTGCTTTTGTATGTATTCTTTATGCAGAAACAAAGACAGCAGGCCTTGAAATTCTACAGCAATAACTTTCCCTTGTGTTGAGTTTTCCCATGTATTTCTCTTTCCCTCCTGCCTTCATTTCCACAGAAGAAAGATGTGATCATGATGATGTAATCTTTTCTTTTACAGAAAAAATCTGAAATCATTTTTTGCAAGATACAAGACGTTGCAGTGGACGAGTTCTTACGCTTTGCCAGACTTCCCTTACGATGTCAAGTGCATATTAGCAGAAAAAAAGTGCCCTGATCACAGTATGAGAATAAGGATTATTGAATTTTTACAAGCAGACATGACAAAATACTTAGAAGGATCACTGTAAGTAAACACCTTTAAATTTATTTGGGGGCATTACCTGTTGTCTGCAGAGGTAAATTTTCAAATGGATGTAAAGCCAGTCTCTTTAATATATTTGCTTAAATAAAGGAGGCAAAGGGCCTGAAACCTACTGAAACCAATAGAAAGATTTCATGCAAGCCTTTAAGCTGTGCCCTTTGTTATTTGGAGGACAATTGATTGCCTAAGAAATAGTCCATTTAATGTAGATCAGTATAGACTCCAGTGTTTATTACTGTCTAGAAAACCAAATATTTCTTTTACGTCTCTATCTTGTTTGCGCAGGTATCCCAACAGTCAGCAATATAACATTGTTGTCAATGCTCTGCTCCAGGCGTACCCATTTCTTGATGAAGATGGGAATGGCTTTGTAAGTATTGTGGGCTCTTTCCACATAATCAATCACAAGAAAATAATCTAGTTCAGAGGAAATCAATATCAATTTCTTATATGCTGGCTCTGTTCAGAGCTGTAAGCTTCACTTGGTTGTGTTTGGCAAATCACATTCTTGTTTCATTATGTCAATTAAAGATTAATCGAGGTGTAGCCATACTTCAAAGCTACCATGAGATCATGCAAACCTGTACATGAAGTCCCTGGTTGCTTGTTGGGTACATTTTCTTTCTGGACTGATTTCTGCTCAGGAGTAAAATTTATTTCTGTTTTTTAAAAAAAAAAAAGCCAGCTCTGTAGAAAATTGTCTGTATGAGGACTAGCATGTGACTGAGGCTCTTGCAATGGATTATGATCATTTGTGTGTTAGTTACGAAACTACAACATGCAGTAATACTAGTGGTTTAAGGAATTTAGGTCTAATTAAAAAAAAAAATTAAAAACAATTTTTTGAATATCAGTGAGGGTGATAACAGAGAGCAGTGGAAGGAGATGATTTAAATTTGAACTACATTTTTTTCACTTGTGACCCCAGGATATCTGTCTGTGGTCTTGGAGGACAGAGGTCACCTTTTGACTTCGCATCATTGCTTTGCCATGTGATACTTTTATAGCATCTTGTAAAAGCTTGTGAGCCTCAGTGGGGACTGTTAGCTTTAAACATGTATAAATATATATCTCATGTGCCATTACTGTAGAAAGCAAAATAATTTGGGGAATAAAAAAAAAATTGAGGCTTTAGGGGTAGCTATTCTAGTTCTCCCCTGAGCCCAGGCATTGTTGAAGGGAAGGGACTAAAGAAAACAAACACATCTAAAAGAAAAGAAAGGAAGCAAAAGGACCAGAGAGAAACAGTCTATCCTCATTTTTAATCAGGACACCTCTCTGAATACCCCAGTAGTGGTCCTTGGGCAGGGTCCTGAGTAAGGCTATGGCTTCATCTGGCTCCCTTTATGATGAGGCCCTGAAATGATATTCAGCTTGGTCTGAAGACAATTTTACAGCCTTTAACTTTTAAAAACTGTGTGATGGGGCAGAGATTTCAGAGCGGTTGTTCTTTATCTTTCGATCTTTCCCTTATGCTTACTAGAAAGCATATCTGGCAATAACTGCAATAAGTAAGCAAGGAAGCCAAGGAAGCTGGAATTAGCAGTTTGCAATATTGCTAGTCTAACACTTTCTGAGCCAGCTCCTCTCCATTGCTGGGGTTGAGACAGGAAAGACTGCACTAAAGGTGTATGCCTGCATACTTAAGCTTGGAGGAGGCGTGAGAATGAATTACTATTTTTATTTGCCCTACTGTTAGACATTCTGTTCTCCCTTTATGATCATGAATGCTATAAATACTTATTTTTTCTTGATCTGAGACAGCTGTGTGTTACAATAGCAACATCTTAAAACAAACCCTACAATATATGCATAGCTACTTATCACAAGACTTGCAGTATAATTGAATTCATATACCTTTCAGAAGCAAATGAACAACAAAAAAAATTGGCAATAAGCATTCTTTCTCTTTTTTCTCAGAAAGGACCTTCAGCAGGTCAAAAAAGCAAAATTTTTGTAGGCTTTTCTTTTAAAACTCCCTCTGGCTATCAAGGGACTATAATTGCTGCTTGCTGTTCCTGATAATAGTATTAAAATGTAAGACATAAAATATTGATTACTGAGAGGTTTTGAATACCTTAAAGTTTTTTTATCTATAATAAACAGTTGTTGTTACTGTTATACTTTTTTAAATAATACATTGAAAGTATTTAAGAAATCTACCATCAATAAAATTCAGAGATGAAGGTGACTTACAGGTAAATGTAGAAAAGGAAAACTAACATGAGAGTAGTATTTTAAGCAAAAATACTTGTTATATTCCTTGTTAAATACCACTCTGTTGTTAATGATATTCATTTGTTGCTCATTATTTATTGCTATGCTATGTCTCAGTTCCTAAATTCAGTTTAACTCTAAAGTTATGCTTAAAAGGAAAGCAGTTTCTTACCCTTTGGGGTGGAGGAGCAGCCACACCATCTGCTGGGCTCTGCAGAAGGCTGCAGTAGTTGTTAAAGACGTGTCCTGAGAAGGTCTGCCAGTGGTGTGATTTTAACTTTAGCTCCTAAGTCTTGCAGTTTAGAGCCCTTCAGCAGACATGGACGTGTGTTGGCTACTAGAAGGGCGCAGCAGAAACTGTTCTGGGTTTCTCCCTGGCCAGTATGCATGCCTGTGTTGTGTGACTGGGCAGGGGCAGGCAGCTGGGCTTCCTGGATGAGAAAAGGGAAAACTCATCCCATGAGAGATCTTGGAATTCCAGAATTAGCCTTTTCTTCTGGCCAAATACAGAAAGAACTTGCTGTTCTTGATGTACATGGATGGAGAAACTTTGAACTGTAAATGTCAGCACTTTTGTTGCAACATTTTTGTGGAAATGAACAACTGGAAAAGGGAAAGATCTGGCAAACATAGAGGAACAACAACAAAAAACTAAGCATAAGAGAACCTAAATTAACACCAGTATTTCCATGACAGGAAAAAAAATTACTTGCAAAACTTCGAGCATTCAATTTTTTTGGTTTGTTTGTGGGGTTTGTTTCCAAAATACTGGACACATATTTACATCTCCAAACTATTTTAAACAAATAAGTTAAACAATGTTTGTGCTATGTAGAAACATAGTGTAATATTTTCAGTCTCGTACTGTTACAATGAGAGGTCATTTAAAAGTTTGTGGTTTCAAGATATATTCACAATTCTGTTTTCTCAGTTAAAAATTTTCCCATTTAATTTTGCAGTATTGAAAAAAAAAATGCTTCTGTGCCATCAGCCCTTTTTCAAAGGTTATCCAATGCAATATAGTCAGAATAATGATTATGATCCTAAATAAATTAGTTTACAAATAAAATCATGAATAAGCCACTTAGGTACTATGAATTTTAAAAGAATGTTATTTATGAGGTCAGTCTAGAAGCAGGGATTATCTGAAGTTCCAAATAATAATTTAAAAAATAATTTTCAACTAATAATAAAATTAATTTAAGAAGTCTATAGAGTACCTGGAATGAAATTAATTCCAAGACTAAATTTTACCAAAAGGGCTTTAAAGTGACTACCTAACGAACTTTTCCCATGTTATTTCCTTCTACTTACAGAACAATGCTATCCTAAACTAACATATGACATTAAAAAAATTAAAAATCTTCATTTAATCATGAAATAACTTCTTAGATTTGTGATGTATATACAATACAAACAATACAACATTTGTAAGTTGCACACAAATAGTTTATACAGAAAAAGCCAAGGTCATAGAAACAGCAGTCAAAAGCAAATTAGCATGACACTGTTTCTTGACAACTTGCAAGATATTCTGTCTGTATTTGTCCATTTTACAAGGCTTAAACCCAACAGTTTGAAAAGAACCATTTCCCTTATTTCATTTCAGCCAACCTTTTGAAAATTGCATGTTTGCAAGAAAATACATTGCAGGAAGGAAGAGAGAGGGCTCTCTCATCCATGCCACTTGCCAGTGGGCTTTGCATAAGCTACCTTGAGCTCATGGCTGCCGAGTGGTGCCGTGCTGCCTGTGAAACTCAGCATGCTGGTGCTGACATGCCTGGTTTATGTAACTGCTGCACACAAAATTATTATTTGCTAGTAAATTACTGCTTTTAATCTGCATGTAATCCTTTCCCTCCCATGTCAGATAGACACAGGCTAATCCTACTCCTTTACCAGGAAGGTAAATCTTCCTGAGATGGTGTTTGGGGGAAGAAGGGGAGGGCAGGGAAATGAATAGAAAATGAAGCTGTTGGTTCAAAAATGGTAACAAAAGCATCCTTTTTAGAGGGTGCATTACCCACAAGGGAAACCACACAAATGCATTTGTTTGCAGTCTCATTCTGGAAATAGGTATGTGAGAAGAGACTTGGCTAAGTTTATGACAATCCTGTTACAGAAATAGATTTAGTTAAAATTCTTAATTTATTGGGGGACTGGAGGATGAAACAGCTGAAAGTTTTGAACTTTGAGGGATATTTAAAGCCTTGTATAGGTGTCAGCATATTCTTTCATGTGAAAGAATAAGCAAAAATACCTTCTAGCCAAATAAAGATTTTCAAAAGAGAAGAAACTGTGTGAAGCTCAACTAGAGGGATGCTTAAATTGTCGGCTGCTAATGTATTCTGAGATTATCATGTTTTAAAATATTATAACATCTGTTGAACATTTCAGAGAAACATTAAACTAAGGGTTTTATTTGCTTCTTTCTTAGTAGCCTTAAAATAGCAAGCTAGGCATAAATTTTGCTAGGCATATAATGATGGGAAATTTGCATCAAAATGTGTAAGGCCAGAACTGTAAGTGTACTTAGGGACCTTAATGGTTCAGATGAACAACAAGTGGGATTTTCGAGTCATGTAGTCCAGCTTACTGATTCTGAAAATGGTGCTGAGGTGTAATACTCATATTGAGGCTGTGACTATGCCTTGTGAGAAGACTGGGTGAGCAGTTGTACTCTATTTTTAATAATTATCTCTAGGTTGGTGGTGATGTGACTTCTGTTCTGGCAGAACCCTAAGCCTGAAGTTTACATACTAGAAATGCAGATTGGCTTGTTTTCAACTGTGACTGGCAGTGAGAGGATACTTCAGTAAGGGCACACAGGTGGGTGGCAGAGCATGTTCCCCTAGGAAGGGCACTCCGGCCCTAGTAGGCCCAGAGCTGCTCAAGAAGAGCTGAAGTAGACACCACAGGAATTGTATTTTCATAGTTCTTCCACCGTAATTTTTCACCATTAATGGAGATATTGCTTTTAGTATTGAGGGCCATCAAGAGGTCATCTAGAACCTAGGGAGGTGAGAACAATGAGCTCAGCAGGAGAAACGCAAGGTCTCACTGCCTTCACCACCATCTCTTAAGATACCCTCTCACCTCTATCCTGTGAGTGAGAAAGGCAGGCATGTCAGACTCACTGCAAAGACAGATACTGTGCTACTTAGTCTGCTTCTACTGAATTCTGGTCTACACCAAAGTTAACCTTTCAAATTATGTGACCTTTTCTAATAAATGACGCCATTTTGGTAAGAAATTTAGGGCAATCATTCCTCTGTTTATATTGTGTTTTAGCATGTCAGTGGTACAGGCTTGAGTACAGTATTAAGTGAGTATAGTACTGGACTCAATTTTAGAAAATGAAGTAACAGATACTTGAATGTCTCCACATTCTGTCATTTACAGTCACTTTTCTGACTAATTTTTGTTCCCTCTGACATTTGAATAGCCCTCAATAACTGGAATAAGCAAATGTTTTTTGAGGAATGACAAAACTATTCAAAACTGCAGGTTGTGCCTTGAGATGTTTTTAACAGCCTTCGCTTAGAAATTGCTTCCCAAGGCGTTAATGGCATGGCATGGCAAGTTCCTGCCCTGGGACATCCAGCTTTGGACTACACACGGTCATTGGTCCTTAATGATTCATGAGGAAGTTGCTGTCCATACAATTTTCAGAAGTGACTTTTCAATAACTGAATAAAGAAACACACGAGGGTGACAGAAGCAGCGAGCCCACATAAACTCTGTCTTTGACTGCCAAGGAGTGATGAATGACTGCCTTAAACAGGAACTGCATCTGCTTACAGTGCAGAAATGCCTTTAAGTTGCAATTGACATACCTTTAGGTGTCTTACAAACATTAGAACCTACTTAAATTATCCTCTTAATTCAGCAATTTTAAGTTAAATTTAAAAATATACTTGATCCAGTATAACTGTAGGCTCCCAGTAAATGGTAGTGCCACAGTGTCCTTCCCACTCCCTTCTGTTAGATACAATAATCACACAACTGTGCTACCAGTCAGATACTGCCACAGGCTAAGGGAAAAATAATACACTAAACTGAAAAAAAAACCCAAAACCAAACCACCAAAAAATCCCCCCAAACGCCACAGCACATTTTCTGTGGCATATGTGAGCTGATCTGCTTCACTATGTAGTTTCACAACACAGTGTCATGAATGGAGCACAAAGTAAGAGCAGAGGAAGGGAAAACACACTGCATTTTCACTGGCAACCTCAGGTAGATCTAACCCTTATATTCAATTACAGTTACCCTCAGGAAGCCACAGCAGCGCCATTAGTCCAGCTGTTGGTTGCCATAGAGCCATTTACCGCAGGTGCTTTTATCTCCTTCTGTCCTGAAGCCACAGGTGGTGCTGCCTTTGAGCCTTTTTCTGCTTAATGGCAAACACTTTTTTTTAGAGCTAGATAAAACAAAGTGACCTGCTTTAGGAATGGGGCAAATTCTTGAAAGATACTTGTAATGACAGCTACTTTTTCCCCCCCATGTAGTTGCTGTGGAAACGGGCCCTTAAAGATCGTTTCAAATATGTGCGGAGACCCATTGAAGATGATGAGCAAGTCCTGAGGAACAAATGCAAGTTTGGCCACAGAAGAGGACAGAGCAGAAAATCTTCATTTGCTGAAAATAAACTTGATGATGTCCAGGGGCAGGTAGAGGTAAGATTTTGGGTGCTTAACTGAGTTCAGCCTTTCAGCTCCTCTGTTGACAATAAGGCCACCAGCCAGTAGAGGGGAGAACTGATCTCATCCCATTTAAATTCATTTTGTATAGAGTTTATCATATTGCCAGACTCTTGACTTTTTTCCATTTCTGGAAAACTAAGTATCAACAACATAGCTAAACCTGATATTGGATGCCTTGTACATTTCTTGTCTTTTACAGTTGTTGCAAATTAGACAGAAAACTCTGTTTTTTAAAATGCAGTATTTCTATTCTGCTTTTGGTTGTATACCTCCAATTAGAGTGAAAAACAATAGAGGATTATGTCTACTAGCTGAAGCCTCTGTACAAATAAGAATGCAAAGAGGTATTTGAGCTAGTAGCAAATGTCCATATCCTCCTGTCACACTGCACTTCGTTGTATGAAATCTGGTTGTGTTGATGTCTGATATGCATAGGGATGCTTACAAATCTATGCATGAAGTTGCTGTGTATTCCTTTAGATGGAGAATTCAGAGAGCTATCACTGTCCAATAAGTGTCTGAAGCATACTAATTATTTTATATACTTTCATAAATACACTAAGGTTCCAGCTGGGCTTTGCCAATGCTCCACACACTTCTTTGTGCTGCAATTAAAACATGGTAAAATTTAAACAATTGTAAGAATGTGACAAAGAACATATGTAAGTAGATATTTGTCTTTAGTTTATCCATGTCCATCCTGCTGTTTACCAGACCCTGTACTTAGGGGAGCAAGAGCGTTTTATTGGATGCATTTCTGCGTATATTACCCTTGTGTTTGAAGGTAGCTGTAGTTTCCAGAACAAAATGCAAATACTTCTTTGGTTTGGTTTTCAGAAATTTCAGTAATTTCTGTTTATTCCCTTTGGGTTAATGTGTTCAGGAAGAAACACTTCCCTTCTTGTCTGCCTTAGTTGAAGGGTTTGCAGAATGTGTGAATTAAGAAAACTGTAACTTGGGTACAAAACTATAAACAGTCTTGCACCTAGTAAAGAAGAAATTATAGGCTCCTGCTTTTGTGTGTGCATTAAGAGTTAGCCATCCTTTATCTGCTAAAGCTTGGAAAGGGCACATGGGGATCTTTTCTGTCTTATGAGGAAGGGCTTTGGAGTGATCCTGTAATGACTGCATGCTAAACTTCATTTCTCTATGGAGAGGGCAGAACTGCACTGTGCTGCATATCTGCAGACCAGGAATCACTACTCTCTTTAACTGCATTGCCCGAGGCCATCACTGGTCACCCTTGTTTGCTTTAGAATTGAAGAAGAATGTTACATCTCTTCTAAAGGCCTAGGCCTTTTTTGCTAGACTGAAAGTTGTAAGCAAATTAAGGGTTAAACTTAAAAGAGGTGAGAGAATGCTGAGTATCCCTAAACAATTTTTCCTTTCTTTCTCTCATTTTCCCTGTATCCTGAGCATATATATATATATATATAATACAAATATAAATGCAAGAATCAACACTTGTGGGCCCTATTATGGCTTAAGAATGAGTTCCATAAAATTGAGGGAATCATAACTTCCTTAGTTTTAAATGTGTTTTTACATTGGAAGCAGCAATGTCTGACTCTGAGATCGTAAATTATGTCATTATATATGTGCAAAACTGAACAAAATGTTTAACATTATTTTTAACAAAAGCAGCATGGGATTTTTCATTCTGTATATATAGGAATACACATAAAGGTACTTTCCTGCCAATCCTTGGCACTAATTACTCCATGAAAAATATAAACTGTTAAACAAAGTGTCTTAGTTTCAAAAAATAAATATTTGATCTAGAAGCCAATACCACAGGCAAACCCAAATGATATTCAAATTAGCATTAGCCAGATCACCTTGTCTTCCTGCCTTTTCCAAGACTGAAAGAATGAATCAGGCTTATGTGAACTAGAAGCCAACACGTCAGAATTAATTAAGGTAAAATGGGGGGAAATGAATTCCAGGTTAAGGAGACCTTTGGTGAATAGTTAGTGAAAGAATCCTAATCCCTTTGGGCCACCACACTCTCCTTTAGAGATGCAGAGTAGGACATTTAGGGCACTACAGGTCAAAGCAGAGCTATGCAGATGAGCGAGCACATCTGTTCCCAACAGATGACCTACTTACCAGTCACACAGCTGACTTCCATACCGAGCTTTAGTTTCTGAGCAGTCATAAGCTGTAACTCTGTCATATGTGCTTTGTGTCAGTATAGTCTTGGATTGTTAATGGTATGAAACTGATAAAAAGATTATTTACTGATAGGAAATGTCTCATTGTTATACCTGGCATTTATTTTTACATTATAAGAGTAATAAAATTATTGCTACTAATAAAACCCTTAACCAATCTTCTTACTTTTTCATGTGAAAATCCAGCTGTTTGCCAGGACAGGTTTTCTGTGATGTTTTGAGCCAGATGTCTGCCCCTTGGTCTGCCCAAGCCCCATTACCTTGCAAGCAGGCATTCTTCCTTCAAAAGCAGCTCGAGCGTACTTGGCCTCCCATGCAGGGTATTGCTTCCAGGTGCAACATCTGTCTTTCTCCTCCAGTTTCTTTAAAACATCTGCTGATGTGTTCCTCGTTACAGAGCATTATATTCAAACAAAATTGAAGAGTAGCTACTCTTTTTCTAGTGACTAGCATCACATGAAAAGTCTTGAGCAAGTGCAGGGCAGTAGGATGATGATTAGTAAGCATATAAACCTATGCTGGAGGTGTTTGTCACTAAAGAAGATTTTTATTTAAATGACGCTCCCTACAAATATCCACCAGGTTGCAGTACCAGGGAAAGAAGCATGGACTGCGCCTGACAGACATTAATCTGAGCCTCTGTGTCTGAGGGATATTCAGAATTTTATCAGGAAAGTCTCCATAAACAACAAATTTTATGGCTATGGTGTGAGAATCGTCCTCAGTCATTTTCCACACTCAGGCAAATACCCCGGAGATGCAGTAATCCAGGGGAGAGTGCTTTGTAATGATAATGACCTTCATCTACTGCAAATGGAAGGTGCTTTCCATGAGAAGGGTGATCACACAGTGAAAATACATAAGAAAAGCAAGCCAGTCTCTCCTCTGTAGCCGGAGTGGGATTATTGCTAAAGCAGTCATCCAATGGCTTGTTCTGACTTATCTCCTTATTCGTTTTTAGCATCAAAACTCCCTTCCTCTGCCCTAAGGACATGTTTGGTTTATGGTCCTTCAGGCTATGACAGAAACCACTTCCTGCCAGTTTTAATAGGAAAGGCCCTAGACTTGGGCGAGACAGAAGAAATAGAAAGATAGGACCTTCCTGGTCCTTGGCCAAAGGATTGTCAGAATGCAAAAGGTGATGCAGAGGGAAATGGGGTTAGAGCAGATGATTGGTGTGCATATCTTGAGAGCTTGTGGCTCAAACACTATCTTAATCTTCCCAGGCTAGTGAACAAAGAGCAAATTGTTCCTTTCAGAACTTAAAGCTTGGAAATCTTGTCAGTCTTTAGCAGTGCTGTTCATTGAATGTGTGACTTCACAATCGATTTAGTTAGCTGAATACAGAAATGGAAAAGCCCACAGATATCCTGCATGGCTCCACCTGCCAATTCAGAAAGGCATCTGTTTCCCATAGGTCCTGTATCATATTCTGCTACTTTCAGAGGTTTCTGGGATACCCTTATGATATCTCAAATGCCACTAAATAACTATGTCTATGCAGCTGGATTAAGCTCCTTCAATCCATCCCAGACATTAATTAAGAAAATATCTCAGCAAAGAGACTACCCAAGGGTATCTTAAGCTACCTGAATTGTAAGGGAATATAACAGGCTAGAAGACTGTTAGTAGTTCTTGATCTTAAATAAAAATGGAGAGAGTACAGTCTCGCTTCTAAAGCCTCTGATTTCTTACATCCTATGACAACCTGTTTGTGAGGTCATTGGGGTTTCTCTAAAGCTGTCACACAAATAAATTTGGTGTTGGGTGTGAAAAGGAAAAACAGGCTCTGACAAGATATCAGCTAAGATAGTGGTAGATGTTTGCAGATAAGTGGGAGTATTTGCCACACCCATCAGAGCTGGGAATAACATAAAGAAAACAATTTATAAAGGGGGCACCAGCAGGCTGTCTCCTTTCTGTGTAAATGGGATAGGGCCAAGAAATGTTTTCATGAATACTTAGACTGGGAGAAGCAGAAGGATTCTGCAGAAACTTTAACTCACAAAGTTGGACATCTATTGATATTATTCCTGTACAGGGAAGATAAGCAGGAGTTTTGAAATTGGTGAATGTGCAAATCCTGTGCCAAGAGGACTAGATGAAAAGCAGAGCAGACCCTGGCCCAGGAGGAACACCATGTGTGCTTGCTTTGGTGGTGTCATGCAGTACAAGAATGGTGAAATTTACCCTGTTTGTTTTATCTGGATATTGTCTTTCCTGATGAAAGGAGGAATCAGGATTGAGTGATGTCTACCCTGTGAGATGGAGTCTCTTTTACCTCAGATTAGGTAAATTTGGCAAGTTAGACATTTCCTAGGGATATGCCTCTCTTTGAGGTGATAACTAACATCATGTCTGTCAATGATCTTATGCCACTGCAGGAGTCAGAAACTAGAAGCAAGATTTCAAGGAGTCTAGAAATAGGATTAGGAAATTGATGGCTGGAGAGAAAGGGAGGAATGAGAAAAACAAGGCAACAGCAAGGGAAAAAGAGAACCAAATGTCTGTAAAATTCTCACAGGATGAACAGCTTGTGCATGAGATGTGGAAATTCTCTTGGCTCAATCTTATGGCACTACTGACAGGTACAGCATTAGGTGCCATCTAAACTGAGAATGCCATACACAGATGAAACAGGGGTGATAGCACCTTTCCCTCTAAGATTAATGGTCTCCAAATAAGAGTTTGAATGTTTGCACAGCCAGAATGCGAGCATGCATATATAAAGGATCATTTAACCGAACTGTTGTAATGTGATTTTTCCACTAAAACTTTGATGTGCGTGCATCAAACTTTGCGTGTATAGTGTTGTCTAGTTAATATTTTAAAATGCTTTTAAGTCAAAGCAAAAGCTTTAAACACAAATCCCCGGCATACGTCTTGCACTTCATATTCTTATGTCAGCCAGTGTCTTCATTGCTCTGTGAGTTAAATTGTCATGTCCAGGTTGTCCCTTGGTAGAGGAAAACGGATTTCACTCATTTTGCTTATGCAGCTTACAAAATCAGAAAGCAGTTGTTGTGATCAGAAACAGCCTGACCTATGTGGCTTTGAAAATTTTTGGTTAGCACTGGCATGTAAATCTAGCTCTGAAGTTGCGTGCCTGGCTCAAAAGGGTAATTATGTGTAATTAAAGCAAAGCCTGATTTAATTAAACATCTCATTTGAATACAAGTCAGTGTGGATCCTGCTTACATGGTTACATGCTCATTTTGCTTGAAAGCAGCCTGTCCATGCTGTTTCACCTATCTTTTTGTTCAGTGTTTGATTGTGAGAGGTGGGGCATGGTTGTGATGCCTTCTCAATTCTCTCCCACCATCCAGGATAATAAGATGGGCCTTGAGCAGAGTCCAGTTTACAGCCTGGCTTTCAGATTCATACTTGTTCCAGATCAGTCTCCAGTGTTTTGAGCAGTTTTTGAGCAGATCTTCACTTTCTAATTGTCATAGCCTGTTGTGATTACTCCTCCTGATATAAAACACCCCAATGTTCACCATAGTAAATGTCATTCCAAAGAACCTGATTGCCGACACAGAAAAAAGGGCTGTCCCTTACAATAGTGTTAGCAAAAACTTCTATACACTGTGCTTTTATGATGCCTTGTGTCTGTATGTGTTCCAAAATAGCAAGACCCACTTTTCAGTATTCAAAAATCAAGACACAAGATTCAGACTATGCTGGCTTAAGTAAATATGAAAGCTGTTTCTCACCCTGAAGAAGTTATAAAAGCCAATTAATGGAACAGATTATTCCAAGCAAGGGTCCTAACTACTGTCAGGCTTTCTTGTCTAAGTATCTTGAGCATTGATGCTAACTGATGCAGGTAGATTCAGCAATCAAGAAGTGTTAAGCAGCATCAATGCTCTTAGCAATAACATGACTTAGAATATGCATTGGCAGCTAGCAAGGACAATTTGAAATGTGTTTTTCAAAGGAACTATTATTAGCAGCTGCTGGGAACTGACAACAGCAGTAATAATGAAAGACAATGGCTGTACCAACACTACTACCTATCAACATCCCAGTCCCAATGTATGGTCTAAAAGGACCTCCCATTCAGTGCTGACTTCACCAAACATGTCTGCACAGCACTGCTGTTCCAGGAGATGGTTCTCATTACCATCACACGTTTTTCACATTGCATTCCAGCAAGCAGATTAGTCTTCATCCAAAGGAGTTGCCTCAAAGAAATATTCCCAGAGCATCCCAGGTGAGGAACCTGGACCACTGGCTGGCAGTGAGCAGACTGACAGCATGCAGTAGTGTCCTCATATCCATCTATTTAACTTCACTGCTCCTATTTGAATTCACTCTCTCAAACTGAGGAGCCAGTAGGTCCTGGTGGCATTCTTGAAATAAGAGATCTTGATCTTTGTCCTTAGCAACAGTTAGGCTGCATTTACCATTCAGGAATTGGTGTAAACCCACATAAAGAGCAAGAGGTGTGTGCTTTCCACACCAGAGGTGCTTTCATCACTCTGTGATTAGGCAGTCATGTTACTTTGGTGTTGACATTCATGTCCTTTACGATTTATGATGCTGGCTTTCAACAGTAACTGAAAGCTTAGACCTTGGAGATCACATCATGCATAAGAATTGCTCCCTTCCTCCTTGCAAACTGATTTAGCAGCTTAACTGCCTTGGCTGTGACACTCTCTCATAAAAATGCCATGCTAACTGGGGTTTTTTTACAAGAATGTGCTAATACAGTCTTGTATCTTGGGATGAATCAAGATCCATCAAAAGGACATTTAGGAATCAGGCCTTTATTTAGAAATCCGCCTCCAATCACATGACTATCCTCTTGCTTCAGGAGAAGGGAGAAATTAGGGTTTTGGAGTCTAGTAGTTTTATGTTTGTATGTTCTCTTTCTTTAATGTGAGCATCTTAACACAATCTATTTCTATATGGTTCCAAGTAGAACTGTGAATGTGAGGTGGGGGGTCACAGTCAAAAGGCATATGGAGCATAGGAAAGGAGCTTTACAACCTGTGTGGCTCCCAGACTTGGTGTCTTCAGTCACAGATACCTGAGATGGCAAGAGTGTTTGTGGGCATGGGCACTAAGGGATGGGCTCCCTACTGCTGTCAACCTTTGAGTGTGACTCCAACAGAATGAGCAGGAGCCTTGGCAGGACCATCCTGCAGGCTAGGGCTAGGTTACTCTGACAGGTACTGGGTATCTTCTGCTTACCTCATTAACTTTCTTTCCACATCCTTTTGCCTTTGTCCTCTGTTCTGTTGCACGTCTCATGAGCTTGTGATGATAAAGCAGCTTCTTATTTAAAGACACTGAGATAAATTCTCATTTGTTCCAGAAATAATTTTATCAAAATTTTGTTGTTTAAAAAGAAAGGAAATCCTTTACATTATAAACTAAGTATATACATTGCTAAGCATGACAAAATTCTGTATACAAAAATAATTAAGTATCACTAATTAACATTCTTACTATAGCAACTGAAATGGATGTTACTGGTGACACAATTGAAAATCTGGTGAGAGGGGCTGAGTGACCTCAAGAAGTAAGGATTCCTCATTTAATGAGGATATTTTTTTTAGTTCTGTCCGGCATATATGCTGAACTGTTAGCTGTGGCTTCTTCAGACATTGAGACAAGAGGTCCTGGCTTTAGTCTAGACAGGATTGCTTTTGAATAGTATTGAAATAACTGAGCTTTAACCTTATGGTCCAATTTTACTGGAATATTGCTGTGCTGTAACCAGTTTTCTCACTTTGATAGTTGAAGTGGAGAGGATCTAGAGTCCTCCCTAAATAAGCATGTAGTAGGCTGATAAACCAGTTCAGTAACCAACTTCCCAAACCCAGATTCTTCCTGAAACGTTAAAGTTAATGATAAAATATTTTAAATCACACTTGGAATAATTCTCCAATCAAATGGGTGTCCCACTGAAATAACTTATTTCTGCCAAAAGAAAGCCACCTCTCACCTTTCCACTTACCTTAAAAACCAACTCGTTCACAAACTAAGAAGTCAGAAAGATTACAGACAGTGATTGCTCTAAGCAGAACGAACAGTGCAAGAAAACCCATTCTAACACTGACTTCCACTTGTGTTACTCCCAGGTAAGAGACGATTTACAAACTACAAAGTTTGGCCTTCCACTGCTACTTTTCCCCCCGAATAGATAGGTATGACAGCAATTCTTCTTTATGCTACTGTTGTATTTCTATTTGTAGCTTGCCATTGCCACTGAAGAAAATGTCAAATGGTCTCCTTTAGCCAATTAATAATGTCATTAGCTAAACTAGCTCTAGGACAGAACAGACCACATGGAAAGTCCATCAAATTAAGCAGCCTTTGCCTTGACAAGCGGGATGGAGAGAAGCTGGCATAAAGGTCACAACTTCTTCTCCTCTGTGTTTGTTTCTAAGCAACCCAGTCAGTCAGTCTGTCGTTGCTGCACACTGGATCGGGTTTGTTTTGCTTTCTTTTCTCTTCAAGTAAGACACTGAAGGTGACAGGTCCTCAGAGAATGAGCCACCATGCTTCACATCAGCTGGCTGATGAAGTTCCTGCTTTATGGGTAGGAGGCCTGAAAGCAGACCCACAGGAGAAACCACTAGTGAAAGAGCTGTTTGGATTCAGAGACCTCAAGCTAGCTCCTGCACAGTATAAAAACTTAAATGTAATTAAAAAACCCCCAACAACTGTCCATGCATGTGTGAGAAATCATGGGCTTCTCAAGACTGACAAGAATGGGGCATCCTTTGGTTCTGTGCAGTGGTCACGGTGAAGCAAGAGACAGTCTGTCCAACTTAGCGCAAGTTAGCAGGTTAAGGAATAGTCAAATGGCTCAGTTGGGAATGTGTGAATACTAGGATGGTATTCACAGTAGTAACCAATATGAATTACATACCAGAAACCATCAAAGGCTGATACAGGGAGCTTGCAGAGATGACACACCAACAGCAAAGTAAAACTGATGACTGTGAGTGATCTGATGGAGATTTACACAGAATTCTTTTTGTGGTTTTCTGCTTTTTCTGTACTCATTATAAAGGCTTTCTCACCCAGGATGAGAAGCAAGAAGCCTGATGCTGGTAAGGGACAGGAGTGCTCAAGATGCACTCCCTAGGTACAGGAGGGCAGGCAGAATATAAACCCATACCAGAAAAATTAGACAGATTTTGCAAGGATTCTCAGTAGATGAGTTCAGATGATCACATTACTGGGACCATTCTTCATGGTCAGCATCAGGGCTTCTGCCTCAGACTGGCATGTCAGTAAAGGAGTTACAGAATAATTCACTAAAATGAGCAGTAGCACATTTCTAGGATCAAGTATTTGTGCAAAATTTTCAGTCATGTCCAAGGATAAAACAGGCAATTTTCTAATTGTGATGCACAATTTCTCTCATGAAACATGATACTAGATAATTGGAGGTAGCTAATTTGATGCCAGTTTCTAGAGTTTCGGGAGAGAGCAAGAGAACATATGGACCAAGAAACCTTCTGCCTTCACTGGCCAACTTGGCAAGAACTGTAATGCAGACCCAAGAGATGAACATATTAGGAAGGAATCAACAAAGTTTCAGTAAACAGACATAATTCTTCACAAATTCATTAGTTCTTTGAAGTAGTCAAACAACCCTGAGGATACAGTCAAGCCAGCTTACTTTAAATTCAGAAGAGATTTTAGCACATGCCTTTCAAAGGCTCTTAGAGGATATAATCTGAGGGGATAAACAGGAAGGTCCTTGAATGGATAAGCAGTTAAAAGATAGAACAAACAAGGCTATGCAGAAATAGTTGGGGTTTACACTGGAAAAGATTATGAATGCTTCGTTTAAGCAGCTCAGTATATTTCTAAAAGACATGGAAAAAGTAGAATAGTTGGCAGATTACATTTTGTGATGCTACCAAGGCTACTAAAGACAAAGACTGAAGAAGTGCAGAATGACCCCATGCTACTGAGTTCCAGGGGAAAAAACCCCAGCAGATAAAATTCAGTTCTGATAGATGAAAAATAAGGCACAAGGAGAAAACCCAGTCCTAACAACGATTATAGTGATGGGCTCTGACCTTATTAGTACCATTCACAAATGCTATTTTTATACTAGGCCAAAGAATATTTGGCACAATGCTAAGCAGCAGTCAAAAAAAAAAAGTTGATTACACAGAATTATTTAGAAAAGAAACAAAAAGCCAACACATTATTCCACTGTATGCCCACTGTGGTGGCCCAGTATCTCAACAAGTACTTTAAGTTATACTGCACCTATTTCATAAAGGCTACAGTGAAATTAGAAAACATGCAAACACAGTAACAAGGATAACTGAAAGTATGGAGCACCTTTCATATGTGGAATGATGAAATAGCTTAGGACGGTCTTGGCTGGAAAAGAGATGAGGACAGAATACGACATATCTATAAAACTACAGTGGCAGGGAGATGGTGAATAGGTTTTGCATCCAGTATGATAATTAGAAGGCAGAAGTAGCAGGAGAAAAACAAATAAATGTATTTCCTCTGACGGTGTATAGTTAAACTGCCAAATTTAAGGCAGGATTTTGTGGAAGCTATGATTTTCTGAGAGTTGGAAAAGTGACTGGCAGAAGTAATTGAAGGAGAAAAGAAATCTACTGAAGGCTATATAAATGTAAATACTGAAGGCTATTAAATATGAAGCCACAAACTTTGCTGTTTGTTGTGGGAGTCCACAAATGCCAATAGTGTAGTGAAGTCTTGACAGAACTCACGGCAAGTAGCACCACAGACTCATCATTGATACTTTTTCCCAGCACCCTTCCCAGGCAGGTAGGGGAGGATATGGTGCTAAGTTATCTGTTGCCCCACCTCTGTTCCTGTGCACTGAGGAGGACGCCAGGAATGTAAGCTGGTCATAAACAAGTATCACTGTTGTAACACAATGAAGACTAAAATCGTCTATTAGAAAAAGTGCAGACTGTGCTAATACAGAATCCTATCAAGGGCCAGGGAGTACAGCAGGGGTCACGTTAGGTATCTGTCCTGCATGCAGAGCTTATTTTCTTCTGTGATGCCAATGGCTATTGGCATCTACGGATACATACTAGGAGGGAGACAGGATTTTCACTGTGTACCTTGTGCAACCATTCTTGGAACATCATATACATGATTTTAAAGAAGGATGTTAATTAAACTGTAAAGTTTAATTGCACATGCAGAGCACTGCATAGTGGTTTGGGATGTTGTGTGCGTTTCACAGCTCTGTGTCGGAAATGTTCTGGGGAACAGTATCAAGTGTCTCAACTCTCTCTGGCACTGACCCACAGGCCACCATATGTGTAGTCACAGCTGCATCTGTGACAATACAGACAGGAAAAGCCAGCGGCAGCACAGCCTGAGGATGGTAACTGCACTAACTGTGCATCTCTATGTTCCCTCAGCTTGTTTTAGTGAGTAAATTCACTGATGGATAAGCTACACAAACTCAGGCTACTCCTGTTGGCGTACTGCTTTCAATATCCACTCTTCCTCTTAGTAATTACTGGCTTTGGAATTACATCAAGGACAATAATGATAATTTTGAGGAAGGTTGTTAACTCTCCTCAAGTACAAAAATACTTTTTGAAAACACTAACAGTCAAACTGCTCAAATAATGGTTTTCATTAAGAGTTTTCTTAGTTCAGCTGGTCTCCTTAGGGGGTAAAAACTCCAGGTGCATAAATGTGAAAGTTAGTTATCCTGCTTTTACGACCTGTATGGGTAAGAGGAAAATACTATTTCTCTTGGTAATACAGAGTTAATATTGCTAAATGCTGAGTTGTCATTACAACTGACTACTCATTTCCAATAAACCACAATGAGACAAACCAGACACAGGAACAGGAATTTCATAAATAGCCTCAAATATGCAATTTGAGCTTGGGGGACTTGGCTGATAGGCATATTTTTATATGAAAACAGACCTTAGTCTATTAGAATATGAGAGTGAGTTCAGAGAGCTGGAACTGAAAGCACATTACACTTTCTGCTGAGCTTGACTACGCTCAAATCACAGAGGTCGCACCAAATGACACAACCTAAAAAAGCTAAATAATCAAATAAAAAGGCCGATTTATTACAAATCTGTCCTTCATTTCTTGATAGGAAGAACCTGCTCATTTTAAAGGCAGTACAATGGATTTACATATTAAGTGGCTTAATCAAGAATACATGAAAACTCAGAGGAACTGGGAAGAAGTGGATAACAGAATGAATGTGACAATAGAAATACGGAGAAAGATGATCAGCGATAAGGCACCTTTAAAAGATATTCTTAGACTGTTTCCTTTCTTAAGATGCCCTTATCAGGTAACAGAGCTATTTTTAATAATGACATTGAATTCTGTGTTATAGATGTGATACATCTGTAGTCATGTATTTTATGGGATGTTTCCACTGAAGTACCCATCAGCAAAGTTCTCTTTAATTCAACTCATATTTTTGCAGCTAATCCCATTTTGAAAGGTTCACCAGTTCTGTGTTAAAGGTGCCACACACACCACCAGTGGATTATTTGAAGTATTTGGGTGTTACTGATGTATTTCTTCCCTGCTTTGAAAAGAAATGAAATCACTTGAGTTTATAATCTTATTTAACTGAGCTAGTTTTATCCTGTCTTCAAAGTGCATGAATTGTTTATAGTTTTGGTTTTGAGGTTTGCAATATCAAACACTTGTTTTTCTTTTAGCTTTTTAGGGAGTTCCAGCTTCTCACACACATGGACATTTATAAGAAAACAGTCAAGATTTTGGAGATTTATTCAGAAAACATATTGTCCTTGTATGTGGTGAGGAATAATCCAATTAAGATTATGCTGCAAGAAAATCTGAAACAGCACACAGAGGAAGATGTTCTGAAATGTCAGTACAAATCTCCTATGCTCTGAATATCAGAGCTTTGTTGTAGCTAATTGTTCTTACTTATGTAACTAAACTAGTTTCAATTGTACTGCAAAAATATTTCAAAAATGTTATGGTTTCTTTGAAAATATGTAGTGATTGTGAAGCATTGAGAATAAAAGCTACTAAATTAATAGGAAAATTAAGTCAGTCAAGTATTGAAACTTTTTTCCCCACTGAATAGAAGACTGCAGGTTTGATAAAGTAAGTAATTACCTTAAAATAAATATTGCTAGATGAGCAGAAGTATGTATTTCTAGATGTATGAGTGCTTATTATTTTTTAAAAATACCCACAAAAAACTAAGTTTCTGCTTTAGAAATAATCCCATTAAGAAAAGACACAATTTCCTTTAGAAAGCAAGATTCTATGGTTAAAAATCTTTATCCCAGTAAAATTAAAGAAGTAGTTCCCAATAACCATTTCAGGCACCTCATGTCTGCAGAGACACATTGCAGGAAAAAGGAAAGGGCACAGACTGTTACCTCTGGTGAGGTCCATGTACCTCGACATGTTTGGCTCCCTGACTGTGGGTGAGCAAACACCTGCTGACACTCAACTTCTTTCAGTCTGGGAAGTCTGGAGAGTCTGGTGCTGCAGGGACAAAACTTTTCAAGCAGTCACTGAGAATTGCTATTCTTCCCCAGCTGCCACTGCCTATGCCCAAGCTTGGCTCTCTGGAAGTGTCCCTTAGACTCACTTTCTATGAAACAGGCATAATGCCAGGATGTCAATGCAAGGTCACATGACATGAACACATGTGTGTCCTACAGTAGTTTCATTCCATTCATTGCCAGGTCATTTTTGAAAGAAGCAAGCAGCATAGGTTAAAATATTGGCGGTTTCTTTCGCTAAGATTAAAAACACAAGTACTCATGATAGATTAAAATGCTTCAAGGAATAGTCTAATCCAGAAGTCTTTATGGACTTTCTATTCATAGCTTTGGCCAAGCAAATCTATGGATATAGTAAGTAATTTCTTCTTTTCTTATACAGTTTGTTCATAGAGATTTTGACCCATACCTTAATAAAGTCCCAAGGCTTTTACTTTTCTGTTTTTCTCTTACAAACAACTTGACCTGACACCTAGATAATAAATGCATGGCAAGGTAAGTTCAGTGAAGCATATGACACCAGAAGCCTGACCTACAAAAAAGATGTAGTCAATAACAGCTGAACCAGAGGGATAGCAGGTACCAGGTGCCAGGAGGTTTTGCAGCACTAGCTTGTACTGCAGCCTTCAGAGTCCTCTGGCAACAGGACTCCCCAGACATCCAGTTTAGTGGGGAGAGAGAAGTTTGGGGAAAGTCAGTGGGGGCAGGAAAACTACTCAGCTCACAAACTCAACTAAAAGCAACCCAACGGCCAACTTACTTATTGTGAGGGAAACTGAATTGTAATATTGAGTAGCAGAGTTCCATGAATGATTTGGACACTAATGTCCATTACCAGCTGAGGCATGTAAATATTGACTGTGGTACAAACTATTCTTCAAAGTGGACTGAACAGCTCCACTACTGAGCTGTTAACTATTACACAGGCTGCAATCTGTTTTTCCAGGATGATACTGCAGTGCCAGGAAGTTTTCATTTGTAATTTACTAGAAATCCTTGCCTTTGACAGATATGAAAATGACTGCTGCATGTTTACTCCTGCCAGAGGTCTTTGGAGATGATTCCAGTCTGTTTGCTGCAGTGAATGAGGAGGTAGGAGACAGAGCACCAGCAGCCTTGGTCTCTCTTCCTTTTATCACCTGTGAAGGCACATCACCTGGCCTTTTGGTGGCTCAGCTTAATTCCTGGGAACAGATGACATTAGCCTGCTTTTTGAGTAGAAATATTCATAGAAATACTACCTAACTTCAAAGCAGTGTTATCAGGCTTATGTAACTCTCTGACTTGTTCATCGTAGCAATGCTGTGGCATCATTTGAAATACTCTTTTTTTAAATTTAGGTAAAGGCAGTGACACCAGTGCTGGAAGTGAAAAATCCCTTCAACATGAATTCATGCGAGTTTGCCCTGTACATAGAAAGGGAAGAGTTAGCCCAGCTCGATGACTGCACCATGGCTCTGGCAGCGCTGGTGGCTGCATTTCATGTGTTTGATATCCCATGCCCAAAGAGAATCCACAGGACACTGAACTTCCTGGAGTCTCTTGTCTTTGAGGTGAGGAACCCAGCATCCCTGCCCACCCCAGTAAAGACAGGGCTGGAGGCAGCCCAGCTCCCAGTATCTGATGGTGAACTCAGCACTCCTCTCAGGAGTATTTGATATTTTGTCAAAATAAATCCCTTTGTGTCATTCTTTCTAGTGAAAGTGTATGTATATTTAAAAACTATGTTTACTAATGCCCTAGTTCTTTAAATTGAATTGGCTGCTTTAAAAAAAAATAAAACTCAAGCATTTTCATTATTTTAAATGTAGGTTTTAGAGCAGTCTAGAGATAATAAAATGTTGAGATTACTTCATGTGTTATGTATTACTCTTCTATATGGAGCATTTGACAAATTAAGATATTGTGACTGTCAGAATTAAAAAAACGTTGTGGGCCAATGTGAACACTTTGCTGTTTTAGATGGTAACACAGTTAATATTTTGAAATAGCACAAATTAAACATTTACTTATTACTTATTCATATTATGATTGCTGGGAGCCTAATATAGTAATTTTTGTGGTTTAAAATGGTGGCCTGATTTTTAATTTGCAGGATGATGACTTTTTACTGTTTTCTTCTTGCATGAAACATTTTGTTTTAACATTAATCCTGACTTTACTAAATAGGGATTCTAAGATGAGCTCTCAAAGCGGCAAGAATGACTTATCTGGGATGCTGCCACGTGCATTGGTAACCACAACTTTGGTGCTGCAGAGGGAACGCCTCATTTTCTTTCTGAATTTGTTCACTGGAACAAATCAGCCTTCTCCATGTGGTGACTCTCTGTCTGCCCACACAGAGTGGAGGCCCTCTCTTCTCTTCTTCCATAGCCCTCTCTTTTCCCTAACACTCTCCTTTTAACTCCTGCATGTCTGAAAATCCCAGGGGATACTGTCTAGCAGTGCATAGCTTTGGACAAGCACCTGGTGACAGACAGAAACAGCAGCCAGCAGACAGGACCCATCGTATTAATTAGAAATAAAAAATGGCTTTTTATTAAAACACTGCATTCTATTAGAGACCAATCTCCCACCAGTCCAAAAGAGGTCAGTGTAAGAAAAGTAGCACTTTACGATTCTGTAAACACTCAAACACCTATCCTGGAAGATCACAGAAGCTTTGTTAAAGCTTGGCTGTGCAGGGGTGCCTCCAAGGCAGTGCTTACAGTGGAAGATCCTTTAAGATGAGAGGAGATGGCTGCATTTAATGGCCAAATTCTCTTGCTATAGGCTTAGGATTTTTCACATGGCTCCCATGGAAGGCAGGGTACAACCTTTACCAGCTACCACCAATACAACACAAAAACCAATGCCAACTGCCATTTCAAAGATTCAGAAGGTCTGATGAGTGGTTTCAGTTTCCAAGTGAATTTGTTGGGTATAGTTTTTGTAACAGAGGTGGCTATCCTCAACTACTTCATCACATGGGACACAAAAGTAAGGATTACAAATGTCTTCATTATTGTATGTGATAGCTGCATGAATAAAAAATTGGGCTCAAGAGAGGTTTATTCTACATCTTGTAAACAGTATTGATTCAAATTTGTTAGTAGTAGTATATACAATTCAGTGAGGTGCTAACACCCCCAAGTAATCTCTACTGAGCTGCAAATCTCTTCCGTTGGTTATCACTGCAGGCTATAGACCTGGCACACAGGACAGACACAGAGGGTAAAGGAAAATAAACTACATGGAAGGATAGAATGAAAGAAAACAGAAGAATTTGGCCTTTTACTGATCTGCATGTGCAGCTTCAGCTGCTGCCAGTGACAAAGTCCAGGGCTATAAATGGGATTCTGATTGGGATGTGAGACTTGGGAGTAAGTGTTAAGGAAGAGGGCACACAGCAGTAGCCAAATTGTTCTTTTAAAACTCCTGGCCCCACTGAGCTACAGTGAGAAATTACTTCACACCACACCCATCAGGAGCAGCTGGGTTCATCCAAGAATCCTTGGCACACACAAAGGTAACAGAGGCTCCAGTTCAGGTTTTATTCGTATTGTAGTACAATAAGAGTGCAATTTGAATGTACAAATATTGAACAAAATGTAAAAATATTATTTATGCAATGCTATGGAAGGAAATTAACAGAGCAATGCAACTTACTTCATACTGACCCTGTTTCACCTCATATTATGGCAGGTACCAGTCACCTACACGATCTGGAAGGGACACAGAGAGTGAAAACTTAAGAACTCCAGCCAAAGAAAAGCCTAGCAAAATCTGTGGGAAGATGTAAAATTCTCCCAGCTCTGTGCAACGGAAATGCTGTGTTTGTTCTCAGCTCTACAGCTGAGCAACTCCCACTGCAGCACTAAACAGAGGGTTGCCAAAAAACCTGATCCAACTCTTCTCTCTCTTCTTGCAAAAGTAAAATTCTGGAGCAGTCCTCAGTACACAGGTAGCTAGGCTTTCTCCCATATAAAGTGCATCTGGTTTATATCTTACATACATATACCAAGTGCAACGACTTTCCCTGACAAATCGTTATAATAATCCTCCAAGAAAGGAGGCTCAACTCAGTACCTGCTGGTAATGTCTGCAGCCTGCTAATGACCCAGTGAATTGCAGGTATTTTACGCCTAGGATGTGCCCGTGCACCACAAGCATTTAAGTATCCTTTTCCTTGTGCTTTGCCTTTCCCCCTATGCCTTATTCATTTACAAATCAGGGTTTTCAGCAAGGAAGTGGTGGGTGAAATAATTCTCCCACCACTGGGAAAACAAACCTCTGTTGAATATGACGCCAGGGTAGCAGTCCTAACTTGATCACAGTTTTTCTCCACTGTCGTGGTAACTATGCTGAAGACTGGGAAGCACAGACACAATTGAAAGTAATTTATTTTCTGCTAATCTCCTTGTCTCAAAATACTCCTATTTTCCTCCATGTTCTGAAGGACTGTAGCAGGCTCCCACGTAAGTGGCTGGGACTCTATTGTGCAGCATAAACAAAAAGTCTTCTATGAAGTCAAACTTTATTTTTCAGTTGCAGCCTCCTCTATACTGGTGGTCTTTTGATAAAATACATTAAAGATGCTGGTGGCAAAACTCACGTAACATTTTTGTAATCGTGCAAAAGTAAAAACATTCAGTTATCAAAAAAGCATAACTTCAACCCCAACAAGGTTTGTTTTGTTACAAGCAAACAGACAGTTTTATTATCTGTAAAGTAATATGCTGTAGCATAAAGTGTCACATATGTAACATTAAGTGTTTCATTTTTAAACTATGGCACAAATACACATTAGCCATAACAGTCTCATCTGGCTACCTGTAGCCTAATTTTTGGCTGATCAGTTTTTATTTCGATAAAATGAAGTAAAAGCTTCTGAAAAGTAAAATGGGTACATGAAGTACAATTCAAGAATCCTTAGAAAATATTAACGTTCCCTTATATAATACAGCATAAATAATTCATGAAGGTTTTCTTGATGTCCAGAGAGAGTTAGGGATCCTAACCATCCATGGAGAATTAGCGCCATTAGTTTGGTAAATAAGACCAGCTGACTCAGTTGTTGCACAGTACCTTCTCAAAAGCTTGAACACTTCCCAGAAGGATTCAGATGTGTACTGGCTCTAGGAGAATATAAATAGTCCACCAGTGCTGAACTTATGTTTCTTCCTTTCTGAGAGTCTTTACTCAACATTTCTAGTGAGTCTTTGTGCTTTGAATAAAACATGAGCTCCAGCGGAGAAAGCTGGTTCGTGCACATTTTCCATTATCTTCAAAGTTCATTGTGTGAGTTTTTCTCTGCAGCTTTGAACATCAGAATGGAATTAAAGATTTTTAGGGCTGGTCCCAATTTAATGCTCATTATTTTGACTATGTCTGATTGGGTCATTAGCAGAAATGCTTCTCCATCAATTTGCTTTAAAAGAAAAACACACAAAGCTATTAATAGGTCTGACAGTGCAGCAGTATAAACGTTTCAGAAAACATGAAAGAAAAGTCCCAGCAATTTCAGACAAAGTTAAGGACTGGCTGAATACAAGCACTTTCAGATGCTTTCAGGAGAGCTTTGGTTTCAACCTTTAGGCAGATCAGCTAGTCCAAGGGAACAGGATGATCCTCCTGCTTGAAAACAATCGCCTGGCTAATTTTTAGCTAAACAATTCTTATTTTGACACTGACAATATAAAACCTATTGTAAAGTGGGTAAATTAAGTATAATTCAACTATATTGAAGCACAGCAATGCCTTTAAACATCTTAGCTATTCCTTTTATGCAAGCATTGATAGAGAAAGCTTCTGGATTTCAGCTACAGAGTTGAAATCCCCTTCACGCCACCACTTTCTGCTCACTAAATAGCAAATTGAAATTAATTTGATCTCAGATACAAACAGGGACCAGGCTAATAAAGCTGCCTCTTTGACACAAACAGGAGAACTTTTCAAAACAAGGAATATTTTTTCTGCCAGCTTTGTAGCATTGCTATTTTACTAAATATAACAAATGAATATTTTCCTGTAAGCAAATCACTCTCAGCAGGAGTGCTAAATCCGAACATGAAGAGCCCCAGGGTCCTCACTTCCAAGGGCTTCAATGGGGTCAACATTTCCTATGTACACTTTGGGTCACTTAGGTATCTATAGGGAAACTTTCAGCAGAAGGTAAGCTGGATAGCTATGCATAAAATGCAACTGTGATTTAATTAGGAGCACTGTTTAGACTTAAAGATACTAATCTAAGATTAAAACAGTCTAAATTTCTGTAGGAACAGAAAACAAGTTTTCTAAATCAGACACACTGCAAAGGACACACCAACAGTCGAAGTTGAGGAACACTGCAGTCAGAACAGCATCATGTGGTCACCCACAATTACCTTCTACTTATTTCATGCACAAAGCCAGACTTGCTGGACTCAGAACTTGAAGTGTGTGAACTTGCGGGTGCCCAAATAAAAAGCTGAAGCATCTGAACAGAAGCAGGGTGAAAGTTCATTTCCATAGCAGAAGCTTGAACCAGCATCTTTAGCCTACTGGAAAATCTACTGACGTCAGCCAGTCCTCAATGACCTCACTGACCTCAGTGAGGGAGGTTTAATTTACTAGTCACAAACGAAGTCTGAGAGGCTGAATCCTAGAGAAGGGAAGCATTTTCTCACACCTCTGAGAATGAAAGTGTTAAAGATTCATCCATCTCCGTGGCACTTGCCGTTTGCTGACTTGATTAGCAATATGCCAACTTTTACTTCCAAATTCATTGCTAAGACACTCTAAGTGACATAGGGGACAATCTAGGCTTGAATAGTAAAATGCCCAAATCTAAGCAACTGCAAAATGCCCAGAGATGCAGCCTGCCAGTCCTTTGATACGCAGCTGTAATAGTCATTACAATCTACAGCACAGCCTGAAAACTTCTGTTGCAGGAGATTAGCAGGGCCATCTGTATGCATTTTCCCTCAGGAGGTGCCTTCTCAAGTCTAAGTACCACAATCATTCTTCCCTTGAAAGCCTGGCTGACTCTGCCCATTCAGGTCGTCTGACTGGGATAACCACCTGAAGTATTCACTCTGGCATTTGGCAAACTGCCTTCTTGAAGCTAAGCATTAACATGAATAACAAATCTCTTAGCAGAAAAAAAAAGAAAGACAACCTAGTTTATAACAGCCTAATGTACCTAAAAGCCCTATCCATTCCTAATGACAACTTTGGAACACCAGTCTCCTCAGATGATGGAAATGCAGGCCTGGCATGCTCACAAATTGAGTATATGCTCATTCGAACCTCATCAGAACCTTCAGATCTTCTCACTTCCTGCTCACTCAAATCACGTTCATAAACTGGCTATATCAGGAGGAAGAGCATCAATAGCTAAGTATGATCAAACAAGATGCAAATAGTTTTAAGAGGTGGTTATCTTGAACCACTGTTCTGCTTTATTTTACTTATTAACATCCTGCAGAACTAAAATAACATACTTGCTTATAAATTTTGTTCAAGCAGATCAAGAAAGTAGTAAATCACGAAGTCTGTAAGTAATTTCAATTGGCAGGAGCAAAACTGGAAAAGCACCTGTCTGACACTTGGCTAGTTTTCTCTTTACTTTCTTCCTACTTCACGACCTGAAAACCAACCTAATTCTCCATACATTCACATCTGACTTTAAACAATGTGGCATTGTAACAGGTTGCCCAGGGAGGTGATGGAGTCACCATCCCTGGAAGTGTTTAAAAGGTATCTGGATCTGGTTGATAGGGTTTAGGGGTTACAGGGATAGTGGTGGGTTGGAGGGTTAGACCTAGTATCTTAAAGACCTCATACAACCCTGATGATTCTATGATTCCATACACTTCATCCTACTTATTTATATGTATTTCTACCAAGCTTTGTTGTCTCTGTCTCTTTGAAATAAAATTCACCCACCTCATCTTTAAACACCTTGCCATGTTCTTCACATCCTGGCAAACTTCGTATAAATTCAGAGACCTGCCACCAAAGTATACAACAAGAGATTTAGTAAGACTCATGTATTCTCAAAATAATCTTTAAGGTTGACAATCATTAAAGTCTTTTAGCTAATGTTTTTACAGTCTCATATTAGGTGTTCCACCTTCTTCTATAAGTGCATAGAGTCATGCTTCTTTTTTTCTCTGATTAAATGAGATCCAACAGCCTCAGGTGCAGAGAACAGTTACAGGTACTTCTGAAAGTAAAGCAGTGACAAGACTGTTTGTCCAAGCATTGTTACATACTTGAATGGAGGCAGGGCTCTAATCTTAAAATTAGGTGTTATGGCCTGACTATATCCACACCGTTCCTCTCTGCACTATATTCTCACCTCTCAAAGCAGTGTGCCACATTCAAACTATGCACCAGGAACAGCTTCTTGGTTCATGCAGACCCCTACACCATTCCTGCAGAATGTCTGTATGGGGACTAGATGTTGATAGAGGAAATCACCAGCACCTGATATACTGGGCCATACATTTAGCACTTCCCTTTATAACACCAGTGAATATGCTTTTATATATATACACGTATTTATCTGTATCAATATGAATTAATATTTCTGCTTCCAGAGCTGGATGGCAGTGGAATGGGCATTTTGGGGATCAATTATATTAGGTCTGGCTGAGTCTAATCCTCTGAGTATTCATGTATTATTCTTAATCTATGGGGATAATCTAAAGTTCTGAATCAACCTTCAAGGACAGCGGTAGTAAGATAGAAGATAAAGGGGGAACCTACCTCATCTGTACTCCACTTAGACACTTTACTGGCTGGGATCCCAGCTACACTTGGAAGGAGTTTGCTCTGCTGTTCCCAGCGCAAGGGTAGGCCAGGGATTTGCAACTTGGAAGACACAATAACTGGTTGAGAGAGAAGCCTCTGCGTGTTGGGTTCTTCAACATCTTCAGCAACAAGAAGTAAGAAACAAGAATTAAATCCCTCAGTCAATGATGAGATCAGTCACAGTAAAAGCACATTCATTTCTAACCATACATATGGGCCTCCCTACACAAGCTGTACAGTTTTGCTTACACCAGAATTAGAGTGCCATGACTGTTCTTCCACCACTATGACTATCATTATATTGGCTCTCCATAAATATAACTACTCTTACATGGAAGAAATCTCTTTCAACACAGCACAATGCTATGCCATGGGAGCTGTTAGCATAACACACCATAGGTCAAACAGTTTTAAATATTTTGGTACAATAAATCACACCCACATTTAATAGTTGTACAGCAATACAAGAATTAACTTCAATTTGGGGTTGAGCTGTTAGAAAATCAAAAGCAGCACTGAAGTGCTACAAAATTCCAAGTGAATCAGTTACACAGTTCCAGCCCACACAACATTTATGGCTCATCCACAACAAAATGCTTTTCAGTTCTTCTGAGGAAAAAACGCAAATGTCTGCAAATTCTCTGCTTCCACTTTAACTGAATGTTTGGCTTGGAAAATAACATTTAACTCCTCCATGCTGCTTTTTATCTCACTCATGGAAGTGAAGGAAGGAATGATCTCCCATTCCACTGCCCTCAAAGGTAATGTACTGGTGGGAGGGTGTCTTCAGTCACATGCTGCTGTTGTCTGGAGAAAAGCAGCTGCTGCAGATGTATGCAGCAGGAAAGAGTGAAGAGTCATGCCTCAAATGATGTCAAACTGCATATGACATCCCTGTTCATTTAGATCCATTGGACATGCAAAAGAAACATGCCTGCTATATGAACTCAGGACTGAGTGCTTCTCAATTGCCAACTAAAATTGTGGAAAACCTCTGATATACACTTCTGAAGAAAACAACCAACAAAGTACACTGTTAATGCCTAATATTCCTTACTAACATGGTTCATGCAATTACAAATCCCTATGCGATTCTTGTTTGGATTGCTCATTTCTGTTGCAGTTCCATTCTACTTCCATTTTTGAGAAGCTGCTATTAACCACAAGTTCTCCAAGTCCTTACCGTTCCAGTTTTCACATATTTGTGCCCAACAACTAGGGCACAAATTCCTATTATAGATTTTTGCCAGCACTGTGGGGCTGGTCTATAATATGCTTAACATAGGATGTTACTACATTTGCTTGTTGTTCTGCCCTTCTAGCCTAATTTTTTGTTACTTTCAAGATTTATCCTCATTTTATATTAATGCCTATTATTCAGAAGTTGACTCTTAAGCCATTTAGTCAGCACTGCCAGCCCACTCATTAATTTTTTTTAAAATAGACTCCTTAATATTTTACTACCATTATACTCTCACTCTTCAAAGAGAGTTCCCTAAATGTCTGTTTACACTTCACTATTGTTTCACAAATGCTCCCTAGAGCCTCTAATACTAATAAAAATCTCAGTGAGAAAGGAATGTATCTTGTCAGGCAGCAACTATGCTCAATGTAAAGCATATTTTACTGAACAGTATCGTTCTAGTTGTTCCCTCGAATCCCCTCCCCATCCTCATCCTCTGATCTTTTCCTTCTGGAAAAGGTCTCTTAAGAGTTGAAAATGTAAGTATTCAGCTATTTTTTTCCTTTCATTCACAAAACATGCAATATATTGACACTGCCACATAAACAGCAGACTATAATACTGTGTGAAGAAAATATGACACAAATCACACCCCATATTCACACATTCAAACATATGTATACACACAAGAGCATATAGGTACAGGCATAGTGAGCAGCACTCTCAGTCTGTGTCATATCTGCCTCACAGGTACAGCAAAGAGCACAAATGGAACATGTAAAGTGCCAATTTACCCAACCAGATGGAGAAAACGAAAAATAAAAGTCCCTAGCCCTGCAACAGATATAAACAGGACACCAAAACACTAGACATTTAGGTTTAGTGTGGGTAACCTTGTAACGGAAAGTGCAGAACACATCACTTTGGCTACAATCTATGTCTGTAACACCAGTCAGTTAAAAGTTTTCCCTGCCCTCCTTCTCTGGGGTATTTCTCACTCTGCAAGCCCTGCTTCCCATAGAGAGACAATCCTTCTGGACCAGAGAAAATATGAGATATATTCCAATTTATGTCTCAGCTGGGACATTTAGGAGAAGAGTAACTTGAGGTGCACCAGATGTTAGCCAGTTTCATCACAGAGCCACAAACAGCTTCTTGAACCACTTAAGTGAAGAAACAAAATCTGCTTGCCAGCTCCACAAGACAGCAGTTAGATGCACAAAGTTCACACTTCTAAACCTAACCCGTGTTCTTCTCTGCTGAAATTTTGCTTCAGCATCAGCCCACCTGCCATTCTTCTTCATACTTTATGCCACCTTGTTATACTTCTCTCTGATAATTCATCTCTACCTTCTTAGAGAGTTACCACAGAACAATACATAAACTTATACTTCAAAGAAGCCAAATAGCAAAAACTTTCTAGCATTAATGAGAGATGATTAACACTGCTCATTCCCTCTTGCATGGTTCTAGCTCTTAGCATGTATAAAGATTTTAAGCACAAGACTTACGCCTATAAAAAAAATTAGCGTGAAGGGGCAGTGATTTCAGTGGAGTTCTTTAGCTCCAAATACTCTTTCTTCAAACAAAGGGAAGATGGCAGTACACATTTTATAAAGTTATCAGTAGAGAACTGGTCAAGTGAGTATGGCTAAAGTAGGCTGAAGAATAACAAGGTAGGCGACATGTCAAAAAAACAGGGCAACAAGCACAGGTACCTACAGTCCCAGCTCACAAATCTGCAATTATTTTATCTTGAGGTTTCCATGACTATGATAGCAAGAACTTAATGATTCCTTTTCATCTTACAGATTAAATATGCAATTCTACTAGACACATAATAACACAACATTATGTGTATAAAAAGGACAACTTTTCTAGACAATAATGAAAGAAAGTGTTCTATTTACCTAAATCTAACTATACAAGAACCTAGTAAGCAAAGCTGGTTGGTGAAACTTTATCCAAACAGTCAATTCTGTCAAACTCAAAATGCTTCACAAAATCAGGCCAGTTTTCTTAGAATTGAAAGAACAATCCCACACTATTTAAAATGCTCCCAACTATTTGAATTTTTTGGTTTGTGTCATATAATGCAAAGGTCAAAATTAAAACCACGTTTCCTTCCTGCTTAAACAAAATACTTAAAATGACCAAAACCTCTCTTCTGTTTGCTTTAGAGACTTGCTTCTTTTAATGCTTCATTTTCTCTAAAATTCTGAACTACATCATGTTTCAAAACACTAACACAGCTTTTTCACAGCTCTTACAATAGATGGAATCTCTCAAATTTTACACACTCACCAGAGTGCCTCAGATCTATATGAAATGTGCTTGCAGCAGACAAATGATGGCTTAAGATAAAAGAAATGCATCAGAAGTTAATGATTAAAAATAAACCACTACCTTAATTTTATCTTTATGCAAGCTCTACTAGTCTCAAAGTGTTTCCTGGGTTTTACAGAGATGAGCTCACTTAAAAGGTAAGATGTAGCTCTTAAAGAAACACAGTTACTCAAGTCCTCTGAATTTTGATGAAAGCCTTACAAACTGTTGTTGCACAAAAAAATTGCTTAAGAAAATAACTGAAAAATTCAAGGAATTAAGATTAGGAAATTAAGACACTTAACTTGCATTGATCTTGTATCAGTTCATAAAATTATTGCAGCAAAAGCTGTATTGAAACAATGCACTGACAGTCTAATAACTAGCCTGACATACTAAGTTTCACACATGTAAAATAATTATCAAATATAAGACTGATGTTCTGGATTTGTGCTGTATTCTTTTTAAACAATGAGGATAAAAATTAATAATGAACAGCTGCTTCAATCTGTCCAACTGGATCTGTGAACAGCCAAGAGTTTTGATACAGCAGTACATGCAACCACACAGAATCACTGAACAGAAGAAAAGTCCATGTTGGAAGAAACCTTTGGAGATAATAAGAGAACTTTCCTGTCCCACCAATGAGGAACCTTAGTCTGGCCATCACCCCCAACAAGACTGAGGCTGGGTTAAGTAAGTCACCTTAACTTTGCATTATATCTGTAATGTGTAAATACTTTAATTTCCAATACACTTTAGATGCAATAAGTGAATATTAAAGGGACAGAACTCATTTCTAAGCTTAGCAGAACAGACAGCTGGGGATACAAGCATCATAAAGTCACCCTAGGACATACACCTTTACAACCTGGACTGGTTTAATAACCTATTTTTAAAAGTCAGTGGAAAAACATCCTTGAAATGAGATTTTTTTATATTACTATTCATTTTGCACTCATCTTTACAACTGTGATAAAGTTCTTGGCAAAGCCTTTGATGATTACAAGATAAAGAAACAGGGCTAAAAGTGTTGTTGTCAAGAATTTTTGAACACAAACAGTGAATGTGGAAAATAAGTCGTAATGCAGTTTCACTACAATTTCAAGGGACATCACACTTCACTTCTGCACATTTTAATTCGAAATAAATGAAGTACTGCCAATTTACCTTTAATTTCATTTGAAATGAGCAGTTTATTTTCTGTCTCCTCATCTTCACACTCTTTATTCTTTATGGTGTCCTTTGTTTGTAGTACTCCACTGAGGAAAATAAGATGTTCAATTTTTATTAATATATCATAAAAATCACTAAGTGTGATGACATCTCTTGCTAGCAATGCTATTAACACACCTGCATTCCCACACAAAGGATGCTGTATCATTATAAAATAAAGGAGCTAATCTCTGACTTACACAGAATGGCATGACTACTGACATGAATTTCACAAAGAAGGCTCAAAAATAGTGTAAACTAAGATTATGTAAACCATACCAACACACTTAACTTCATAAATGAAACTTAAAAATACACAAATGAAGGCAGTGGATGTGTCCACATCAGAAGGTGGGAAGAGTGAAACCCACATATACAGCTGCAAGTCCTACACAGCCTTACTAGTTATACAGGCCATTTTCGGGAGCTGTCTGAAATAACACCTACTCCTTTTTATCTGCCCAACACTCATCCCTACCTGGCATCAACTCCTTGTCAGTGCAGTTACTGACATCCTGTTGTGCAGCCGTTAATGATCCCACCAAAAACATCTGTATTCTTTTGTATCTGCTTTTGCATTAATTCTTATCCAGCTGCTCCCTCAGCTTTGCCAGCCCAAACATTTGCAAAGAAGGAATGTCTTCCCCCTCTTGAGAAAAACTGGGCAAGAGATGTGGAAATAAGAGAATTTCTCAAGCTGGGGGTAAATAGGGGTGTGTGCATTTCCATCTTAAAGTCAGGCCCTGGGAAGTTTCTTTTCAAACTCTGCCTTCAGAAGGTATTTCCAGCCTGGTTTCTTACAGGCGTGAAGTGATACGAATTGGCTGACATTATGCATCTACTTACTTCTGCTTGTAAGACTTGCAGAACACTTTGGCCAGTTCTTACTAAACCATCACAGATACAAAGCACTTGGAGATATCAAGTACATAATGAGCATTTTCTAAAAGTAGGCACCAGACAGAATGATTCTTAGATTCACAACTATAAGAAATCCCACTACTATATGGACTGATGCTTTACTACCTACCAGAGAAGGAGTCAACAAGAACCCCTTAACAAATGCCACAATCACAGATAAAAAGCCGATCTACACCTAACACCTTGCTAGACATCAAGATTAGCAAACCTCAAAACACAAATCCACAGAAGAAACAGGCCTGTTTAATTCCACTGTTTACATTTATACCATTAAATGCCATTTGCACATTATATACAAGAAAACGTGCAAATAAATTAAGTAGAAGCTTCAAGTTCACTGACTTCAACAGAAATATATTTATCACACTACTAACGGGGCAAAGTGAACACAGCAGATCAGAAAATCCAGCCTCTGTAGTATGACAGGGCATAAATAATAATGGTATGACAAGCAATACCAGTGGAATGCATACAGCAGGCATGACTTCATGTGCCACAAGGACTTCTCCCACAGTGTCTTCCTCAGAAAGATTTATTTACTTAAAACTTATTTTCCTAACTCTACAAACACAGAAAACTTCTAAAGAAACATGCTATAAACTAGTGCAATTAATTCCAAAGGCATAGGAAATTATAGCTGTAATTCAACATAAGGAAGAGAGATCACCAAAACCTCTGAGGAAACAAGTACCTCCCTATCTTCTTGAGGGCAATTTTCAAAGCAACATACATCCAGAAATTTTACCTCATTAGTTAAATACAACAGTATAATGAATTGAAGATTTTGGGGAAGAGGTTGGAAGAAAAATCACATATTCTTTTAAGAGCCAGTATCATTTGATTCCCAAGCCTGAGTGTCCTTCACTGTAAAGATTTCCAGAATGGAATTACAGTGAAATTCTTTTGCTACTCTGAAGATACTTTCAAATTGAATATGCTGTAGGCATGTAATTTTTATTGTGACTTTTAATCTCAGGAACATTCCAGAGGGACACATTGCTGTATTTATGTACATAATTATATTTTTGCAAACTAAAATGTTCTAGTATAATTGTTTGATGCACAGAGAGTTTAAAAAAAAAAACAGAGAAAAAAGAAAAGGAGTAAGAGGAACCAGAGATTAGCTGAGTACCATTTAGATTTAACACAAAATAAAACTCATGTTTGGGACTGTTTGTGGTTGGTTCCTCAATGAAGGACTTCCATGAAACAAAAGATTACCTTTGAATATGAAGGTATTCACAACTGAACTGAAGTCAAAGATAATTAAATCCACACTATGAGCTCAGCAACTACAGAGCACATAAGTGTGTGTATCTATGTCTTCAATTATGCATGTGTACTTTGAATACACATCTAAAAGGATCCACTGGGTATTGCAATAACCAGATGCTCAATATTTTATAACTCCAGCAGTTCATATATACCTAATGTTGTGAACATTATTTTTCATGCCTTTTCCAAAGGAAGATTATTCAACTGAAAGTCCTCTATGACTTTGCTGGATGCATAACAAATGAGGAAAGCTAGATCATAAAATGCAGACAGTCATCAAGTGTATTCAAATACTTGAAATACAAACTGCAAAGTCTCTGGGTAGTTCAAAGCTGCCACAAGACTTATTCTCTTAAGGGAAATGACTCAACATAGTGAACAGATAGAACATGTGTCGGTTATCTTAAGTCTGCTAAAGGTAACATCATCTAAAAAATTAAGACAAAATTTTTTTTCTTTAATTAATCTTAAGAGGTAGTCTGTAAAGCCAAAGTATATTTCTAAAAAAAAAAAAGTAAATTTACTGTAAGTATGGTTAAAATGATGAATTACAACTATTTTTTAACACAGGTTATTTCAAAATTACACTTGAAGCCATCTTTTTTTTTTGCTCTTAAAATTCACTAGAGTATGACTAGTGAACAGTGCTTATTAGTAGTATGGAAATTATATCAACACTGCTTGATGCTTTTACTAGATCTTTTCTGAAATAACTTGAACAATTTAACCTGATTGAAAAAACATGAAAGAATGTTTAAAAAAAAGCTGGCCAAATCTAAAAATATGCAAAAAGCACACTAAGTTTTATTTTTTATTTAACATAGTTTTTTGCAATAAAGAAAATAATTAATAATAGTTAAACAGTCTAGTGGAAAAAGGAAGAATAGTAATAAAACCCTGCCAGATCTGGTTAATCCAATTAGAAAAAAGTTTTTAAAAAAAATCTTGCAGTTTTCAGAGGATTTAATTCATAGAATGTCCTGAGTTGGAAGGGACTCATAAGGATCATCACAGTCCAATTCTTAACAAAACAGTTTCATTTCAATCATCAGCTTTACTGTGGAGTATTTACCATATAGTACCAACTCTCCAGTCTCTGTCTCTCAAGACACTATTATTGCCAACACAGTGTATATATTATGAAGACAAAATAATGTAGCTCATGTAAATATATAACAAATGACACTTCTTATTCCAGGGTGTCATCTGTCTCTGTTTGAAAACAGTCAATAAAATAATGTAGCAATACTGTAACTAATTAAAAATGTAAGGAATCCTATTGCCTCACATATCCCCATGAAAACACTGAATTGTACATTTTTAACTTCAAAGACAGTTTCCAAACTTGCACTGGAGAATAATATTTCTGGTATAAAAAAAAGCTATCTCATGTCATTTTCTGTCAAAAATGCATGCCAGGTGCTGAAAGTTAAGGAATTACTTTTGATTTTTCCACGTTTGTACATATTTGTTTATATACAATAATATATTTGTACACAAACCTAGGAAGAAGGATCTCAGTTTCTAATAATTGATCTGCATTGTATTTTTCCTCTCCTCTGACGTGTTTCTTATTTCTTATATAGCTTGTGATACTCCCTTCCCCTTTATTTCTAAGAGAGCTGAAGAGCTTCCATCTCCTTTCCCACTGCTTCTAAGAATTCCACAGACAAATCACTGGGCTGCATTGCCTGGTAAGTTGCATTTTAAACTGACTTCAAACAACCAATATTTTGAAAGGAACTGAGTTACCCAGGTGCCTTCTTGTCTTTCACATTGCACAACAGGGGTTTCTTGCAAGGAGATTTACTTTCTGCATCTTCCAGCTTGGTTGCTTCTGGTACAGTTTTCCCAGATGGTCGATTGTGAGGTGAGGATTTTATACCTACGTGACCAGGGCTGGGGCATTTTCTGTCACTGCTCAAAACAAATTAACAAAATGTTTAAAACGGGAAGCAGCTAAGCTGTTGTTTAATTTATTTTCTCTATGCACAAAAAGTCAACTGCAGACATTCAAGGTGTTTTTTTGTTTAAGAAATACAGAGAAGTTTTTTTACTTGCCACTAACAAAATTGTACACCTGGGATTTTCAGAAATCAAAATAAAGAACTCTCTTCTCCATTAAATCAATGGTAAAATGATTAGGCAATTCAACAGGAACAGAATTTGTCTGATATTATTTTTGATAACAAAACTATCTACTTCAAATATTTGTAACACAAGAACACTTTGAGGTATTATTTTCCTCCTATCCCTCCTCTCCCATCATATATCACTGTCCATCCTTCAAAATGTTATATGCAGTCTCTTAACTGGGACAATGAAAAAAGCAGCACTTGACACAGTCCCTGCCACTGAGCACATTGCTCAAAGTGCTACTGCATTCACTGTAATGGTACCCAGGCTACCTGCCAGGGAGTAATTAAGTCACTTTAGATTTCTAAAACTCCACATTTATAAGAACAATCAAATCAGGCAGAACTCTTTGACACTGGACTATTTTGGGTTTTAAAGCATGAAGCTGAAACTGCCTCTAGAAGGCAATTTAAAGTACCATCTATTGAAAATATGCAGCCATTACAGTGGGAACTGGAAATCTTCACTATGAACATTCATATTTTCACATTTACATTAATGCAGCCCTTGAAAAGAATGGAGAGCCTCTCTTATTTTGCTCTTTAAATTCCCTATTTTTCCCCATAGCCCAAAATAAGTACAGGAATCAGTACCACAATTTCTTAGATAAAATCATCATCTGAGAATAATCATCTTGGTATTGCACTCCTCTGTTTTTTCCCAGTGCTCCTGCTTAAGAGCTTCAGCTACAGATTTCAGCATTATTCTTGCAAAACTCAGTCCCAGTAAACTGATTCCCCACTCCCACTGTAATGACAGAATAGTGGCTGTTCTTCGAAGAGCAACATTAATTTACAGTCACATCAATGAGGCCACTACAGCAAACAAAAGAAACACAAAGAAATAATTTTCTAAAGTGAAACCAACTGGTCAACATTCAATTTTAAATTCCAATTAACCACCTAGTAGTCTAGATAGTTACACTGAAGATGAAACTGAACTCTTGTTAAACCATAGACAGTAAAATCAGCATCAGCCTTTGACAGCTCTATGACCTTTGTGATAAGAACTGAAAAAAACCATTTTTCTTCTCTGTAAATGAAAATGTAGATAAATAAGCAGGCCTTTCTAAAACCATTCAGTCATTGCACAATTATAAATTGCATTGCAGAACACAGAAATAAAGTACTGCTGTTAGTCACGGACATCGCTTCAATCATAATTACTTGATTACAGGAGAGGTGGATCTTTCACTTGTTTCCACTTTTCTGTTTCTGGGGATAGGACTGGCTGCAGGCATCTCCCCACTCAACCGGTCAGGTAAGAGGCTTTCTTTGTTCAAGTTCATCTCTGAATATGGGCAGCTGACTGCACTAGAAGTTGAAGAAGAAAAATGACTCCTTAATCTCGGACGCTTTACTGATTTCACTTTTCTCAAACAAAATGACATTGGAGTTTCCTAGAAGTAGATGCAATAACTTAATATAAAGAAGATTTAAAAAAATGCAGTAAGTAGTTATACTTTAAAATGTTAATAAATCCATTGATTTAAAAATTCAACTTTGCATTTCCTTTTGACAAAAACTTGTGAACACAAATTGTATTAATTTGTATTACAACATTCATTGTGGAAAATTGCTTGATGAATGTTTAGCCTGGTCTCTTATCATTTTAATGGTATTTATACAACACAGTATGCCTTTGACTATACCTATGTCTCTCCAAATAAAGTCATATTACCATGGCTATTTATGTGAAGGAGGATGTTTCTATTATGTAATGTCTGCACAGAAGCTGCACTGCAAGGGCAGAACATGCGGAATGGTGCACACTCCGTTACTCTAGTGAGTGCCCCATCTTTGCAAATGCCATTTGTGATATTTTCACAGTCTATGCTAAAATTCAACACTCCCTATTTCCCTGCACTCTTGCTAGGGAAAGAATTTGACACTGAGCATTGATATAACCACTTGTATATATTACTCTAACAAACGTGAAAGTTGTACCACTCAAAGTGAGAAAACCTGTGTTTACACAAGAAGTAAGAAAGGGAAAAACAGCAACCGAAACCAAAACACACGGTGCTGAACTAGGATTTTTTCTTTAGAAGAATGCTCTGCAGTATTCAACTAATTAGTCAGCCAGACTGCGTACTCAACGTGTCAATGACATTATCCTAAACTATGAATAGTATATATATGTCACAACAGTGAACAGCACCATGCTTAAGTTTTCAAAACTCTATGTAAGATATAGGAGAGATTATACTAAATATGATGCTCCATTTGTAGCTCATGAGCTATGACACTAAGTATATTCTGAAATTATGCTTTGCTACTCACCTATATTGTTACAAGGACTTCTATAACATTAAAAGGTAAAAAACCCATGTTCTGCAATTTTGCTTGTCTTTTTTTCAAGAATATAACTACCCATCTTTCCATAAATCGCTGAAATATTTTGTTCCACTGATAGTTACATGCATGACTTCCAAAGAGAATTGTCTATATAAACAAGACTACCTTGACAGCCATATGCCCTGCCACCTCCAAATGACAAAAATACATAGAAAACCAACAGCTTTCACTATCATTTTCTTTCTACAAAGCACAGCATTAAAAAAGCAAAAGGCTTTTTATTCAAAATATGCTGTACACACTCCTTTTTCTTTACCACTGAAGCTCTGGGTTCAGAATGAGTATGTAACAGTTCCTATAATGGGATTGGACCAATATTGGTGATCTTATTTTCATGTCACCATTTACATTTCTCTCAGCACTTGCATAAAAGGAGAAAATTCCTTAAGGCCAAGCCAATCAGCCCTTGCTGGGGTTATCAAGACAAAAGATTGACAGCATGTCTGATTTCTTCAGTTGGCTCATTTGAAAAAAAGACAGCATCAACTTTTTTTTTTTTTTAAATTATTATTCTTAAATCCTTGAGTAGCTATGCTGAACTTGAATTATAGAGGAAAAAAATAGAACAGTTTCTGCTTTTCTACTCAAGATGAGATCCCTGTTTAAGACTGCTACAGGCAAATGTTGTTCCGTAACAGTCTGTACAGCGCTTTAAAGGAACACACAGCTGTATCCCCAGGTGATCCAATGAAGCATGGAACAGTCATCTTTGCCTTCTTCTGAGGAACTTTGTGTTTACACATCCAAATCAGATAGAGTCCAACCACCCATCTGGCTATAAAACACTTCACTTGCAGTATGGTATGCTTTTGTTAATGAAATTCTTTTAGACACATGGAATGAAATACAAAAATAAAAATTAAATTGGAGCATTCACCTATTATTTCTACTTTCTCTTAAGCAGAACAGGACATTTCATTTTCAATCTATTTATATATGTCTACTTACATTTACTCTCAACCTACTGGTTTGGTGTGTCTTAGGACTAGCCTCTGCCACATGTCTTAAGCTGCTGCATCTATCACAAGATGTCTTTTTTCTCTTTCAAAAAAAACACAAGATAAAAGATACAGGCTTCTGCTCAGAAAAAGGTTTTAAGGCACCAATGCTAGTGTGATTTAAGTTCTTGCTGTGACAAACACATACCACTGTGATGAAATATAGTTATCAGAAATTCATGAATATATTGGTTAATCTCAGTTCTGCCATTGCTACAGGGCAAAGCATGTAATTTTCTTTCAGCTTTGTAGGCTCACAGGGGTGTTTTGAGCAACATTTCTGAGCAGTTAAAGGGTTGTCACAAGGAAACACTGAACACTACCAATGTGGTATTTCACTTCAGTTGTGTATTATTAAACAAGCCTTACATCACCATGAAATCTGACAATATGATTGTCAGACTCCAGCAGGTTTTATGTTTACCAACACCACTAATAGGTTTTAATTTAAAAAACAAACAAACAAAAAAACCCAAGAAAAAGCCTCAAAATTCAGTCCTTTACTATTACTTGCCTGCTTATATACTACCTTTTCTTTTAGTATTTTCTGGAAAAACTGAAGTTGAATGACAGTTTCAGTCAACAATAATTATAATATTAATGATGCTTTGGAACACTAGATTCAGATGACTTTTTCTCTGTAATTAATCATCCACGTTGCCATATCATTTTTTAGAAACTCCTTGATAGTCCTTTGATGTTGCTGTTACTTGAGGCAACAATAAGAACCGTTGTGGTTTCCACTGTCAGCTTTGTTACAACAAAACACAGCATGAATGAACCTGTGTATGGCTTCAGATCAATCAGTAAATCCTCCTGAATCTCAATGCCTCCAGCCTTCAGTTCAGTTTAACTTGTCTACTACAAAGAATAAAAAAAATTAATCTTATTATTCCTACATAATAGAAGTATTTGATTTATATAGGACCGTAAGTTTTTAACACAACTCATCTCAAGGGCTCAGAAGTCTTGGTGTTTAAGTTATTTAATATTAAATACAGATTTTTAACTCTTCCATCATCTTACACCTGGATTTCTGCTCCAGCTTACAGTTTGTTTTAGCACACTATTTTGAAAACAGCAGAAGTTCAGAAGTTAAGTTTCCAAAATGATCAGATGTCCTTGGTTTGAGTGTACTGAGGTCTGCCAGAGGCTCAGGAAGAATGGCAGGAAGCAAAAGCAGCAGCAGGTACTCAATGTAAAACCTCTGCTATTCTTCTGACAGGGCTGTACACCCCCCCAGCACTGCTCCACAGCTTTGAAACCAGTCCAACATGAAGATCTCAATTATCACCGGAGCTGCCTCAGTAAACAAACATTCACATTAATACCACCTGACACACACACACACCCCCACACAGGAGAGTAATCAGCCGTCTCTAAATGTTGAAGGATCAGCACAGCACAACAATTAGCTGTCTGCAGGGCACTACTGAAATGGCAGCAGACTGGCTGGCAATATGTGTGCCCATGACAGTTTTCTGAGGAAAGGGAACCACTGTTTCCAGAGTCCTGCATATGCTGAGTAAAAACTGAGCATTAAAATAAGTTTCTGTTTTTACTGAATCATGAAAGATGAATAGAAAAAAAGGCAATGTACCATTCTGTGACAGCACAGACTCTTTCCCACGGGAATTCTTCCCTTCTTCTACTGAAGTTTACTAAATATAAGTTAAGTTCCATGTTACTGAGAGTGGCTTTTGGAAACAGGCGGTCAGAGCCTGGGGCCAATCAGTCCAGGGGGGTGGATGACTCTCAGACAATCCGAATAGCCCTCTCGCGTGTATATAAATCTGTTATTAATTAAATAAATTCACTCAGCATTCTCTCAAGATTCGCTGTGTCCTTACACTCCGCTATCGGTTCAACAGCGACACCATTCTGATCACAGGCCTGGGATTTTCACGTCAACAGAGGTTTTACATAACCAGCCCTTTTCAGAACCGTCTGGTGGAACAGAAGTGTTGAGTAGCATCCCACCTGTGTTTATTTGCAACTGCTCTTCTATCACACTCAAGATCAATCTCTAGGTGCAGTTCCATACATATCTCTTTTCTATCTAGAGCAGCCTATATCCAGGTGACCACATCAGCTGGTAGCAATATATGATTAGCAATAAACCTTCAGAGAAAAGATCCTGACAGCATCCGAGGGATGTGTTCTTTTTTTGTTTGCTGACGGATTTTGTTAAGTGATCTCTTTACTTCAGCTGACTTTATGAAAACATTTTTAACTAGTTTCAAGCAATATAAGAATTCTCTTTCATAAATTACAGCACACGTTTATAATCAAAGTATTCATTCTTTAGGAGAAAACTGCTTCAACACTCTAAACCTGAATTGAAACTACTTTAGAATGGATTTGGCTGGTGCCAATGACCTTACATAAAAGATAAAATAAAACTTGAGACTGGCATCAAAAACCAGCTAACAATTACTTCAGCAGACACTGAACAAAAAGATGTTATCCCCTGCTGAGCTGAGCTTTCCATGTTTATACAACATGTGTTGTCTTACAACACAGCCTCTACTACAGCACTTGAGGTCATTTCAAATTATGTGAAGTTTGAAGTTTCTGGCAAAAATCTTTACTCATGAAGAGTTGACTCAAAACTCTAACAAACTACTTACAACTGACCTCTTCACGTTACTGCTTGAACTTGAGAATTATGGCATGCATTAAACATCAGGGTATACAATTCACAATCATGAATATGCAGGTGATGTGCATAATGCTAACAATCTGTACATCAGGCTGTTTTAATGGCACAGCACATAACCCTAGATCAACTAACTGTTGATAGAGACCAAGTCCTTATTAACATCAACTTTTCCAAAAAGTAAATGCTTTAGCTCTGCTATATAATTAATCACTGAGGCTTTCATCTGATTCCTAAGGAACAAGCTCTCAAAATTATTTTGGAACTACTTAGCATTTTAAATTACCATCTTTTCTGCACACAGGCATTTATCTGTTGCACCTCATCACAAAAAAAAAAAAAAGACAAGCATGGTTAAATTCATTTCAAGGTTGCCAAGATAAAAGAGCAAAGGGAATGCTACCTGATGTGGAAAATTACACAAACTTCAAAATCTCTTTGTTAATTCAGGAAAAAAGTGATGGTACAATGTTAGAATCTTTGAGGTGATCTGAACCCTCAAGTTTGTAGGCTCCAGATGAGTAACAAATCTCATTATTTTTCTCAGAAATTCTCAAGAACAAAACTAGACTATCAGCATAAAGGGAAATCAATAGCTAGTGAATAAGATACTTACTGGTATAATTTATTTGCTATGAAATGGCAAATATCTGTCTTAGGATCAACAAAATCTCCTTGGTTATATTTTTATACCCTAGAACTATCAGTTAATGTGCAAATAATAGGATTGCTAAGACTACAGTAAAAATAAAACACAATGAAATGCCATGAGTTTGTTTCTTTTCTTAATATTCACGATGAGTAAGTATAACAACCTTTAAATAGCTTGGAAAATGTAGCTATAAAAGCAAAGGCTACACAAAGTAAATAGACATAGCTCTTACTCATCCCTTCCATTTAAAACATCAGAAGTTTTAGTGCCAATGTTTATTTAGAGAAATCATAAATGAAAAACTTTTCAGACACATTCACTTTCTTTTTTTTCTTATTTTAAGTTTCAACTTTGGGCTGAAACCCATGGTATGTTCACCTGATTCTAAGTAATTGAGATAACACTTGGTAAGGAATAGAAATTTATTGCCTTCCAGATTAGATGCAATAAAAAAATCAAATAAGACTCAAGTCTACTAGAATATGAAATACAATGGGTTTCAGACAAGCACTCAGGAAGCCTTTTAGGCAAATCTAGTTTTGTTCACATTTGCAATGGACTAAGAGTATAAATGCAGTAGGTTATGCTACGGTAAGAGATGGTAACCTCTTAAGGACTGACTTGACTGTTTAAGGAGTTACCCTATTTGTTGAGAGCAATAAAGGGAAAGTAGAAAAGGGAAGGTAGAAAAACTGAGAGGAAAAAAACCCAAAGAAAAATAACATAGACAGTAAAAGACAACAGGACTAGGGTGAGAATAGTCTGAAAGACAGTGGTGTGGCATACTGTGTCATGACAACTCCACCACAGTTCATACTGCAACAAGTTTTGCCACTGCAGCTAGCCTAGCTACATCCCTTCCTGGGGATAAAGCCTGTCCTAGCATCAGGAGCTCTTCTGCTCCTAATGCCACAAATACAATGCTTCTGATGCAGATAGGGAAGAACTTGCAGCAGAAGATGCCTTTTGCACTCCAAGATGTAGCAATACAGTGAGTTTTGCTGGCCAGGTATCTTTATTAGGGATTAGTCAGGACCTTAAGATGTAGTGATACACCATCAAAACCTTGTAGCATAATTCAAGTCACCAGGACGTAATTCTCTCATCAAAAACATGAAAAGATTGCAAAGCTCTCTCTTGGATCAAGGTAGTTTAAAAAGATACTTTAAAAAATTTATAGATAAATAACCAAAGAGCAATCCTCTAACCATATGAGAGAGCAGGAAGAACAAAGTGACACAACATTTGAGAATTCTATGACTGCAATGGAAAAATTACAATTTCTGGAAGCTCTAATTTACGAAAAGGTAACAGAATGCTATATATGATGCTTATTTCTCAACTTAGCATACCATATTACTTGTACATCCCTTACTGAAACAGTCTAGAGTCACCTCACACTCTAAATATTTTTAAAATAATAAAATTTCAACTTGGGAAATGTTTCCCATTTACTTAGTCATTGTCTCTCTGTCCCCTCCATTCCATTCTCCCATGCTAATATCAACTGCTCAATCTCAATTGCTCTCTAGGATGAGATGCCCATATTTCTGCATTATACTTCAGAAGGTGTTCAACAAAGTATCTTCAGAAACACTAAACAGAAGCAGCAAGCTGTCATGTGGGAATACGTCAATGGGAATTTCCTTTCTAGCATTGTTCCAAGCCAACAAGCAAATCCTTAACCCTACCAACCAAGCAGAAGAAAAACATCCAAGCCATAATAAAATCAGAGGCCTCATATTTCAAAACGTTCAAAAGTTATTGCTTTATACATATCTGTCTGTGACATTTTGCAATCTGGACAGCAACCCGAGGAATCCTCACAGGAACAAAATACAGAGTAACTGAATCTACCAATTGTGACAAAAAGTAATGTACGACAAATCTTATCTCAGCACACCCTGGTGAAATGGAGTTACAGATTGCTAATGTTTATTTCAGCATGTTCACCATGGCAACTGAAATAATTGCATATTTAGGTTTAAGATTTCATTTTTTTTTCCAGCTTGGATCTGTTTTCTTATGAACAACAATTTTAAAAAAACCATCTACACACATCCCTCAATTGAAAGAATAAAATCAGTTTCACAGAACATACCTATGATGGCCGATATGTCTTGCTCTTTTAATGTGTCCAACTCCCTTACATCCTGCTGTGGGACAGCCTCCATGCTCTAAAGCTTCCACCAATTCCAAAGGACCTGCATGCCAGGTGAAATTACAAATGAAATTTTAAATAAATGATCTAATATTTAAAAGCTATATAAATATGCATGAATACCAGTGCATTGTAGCAAGCATGAAGAAACAACTAAACAGAAGTACTTTAATAATGCATTCTGCAAAAGCATGATGGAGATTTAAACAACCTAATCCACTGGAGAAATCATTTTATTTCATGTGAGTAAATCTCTACAACAGAACTACATCTATATAAAGAACACAAATCTTGGAGGAGCTGCATGACATCAAATTTCTCTTCTACTATCTACATTTAGTTGGAACCTGGTTGTTTTGCAAGAGCACAGAGAAAGTAAGTTACCCTATCCCTGTTCCTGAAGACAAGGATGTGTCTGTAATGCATACTGACCTTATACATTTTGTAGCTGAAGCTTTCCAGCAAACAAGATGTGAAAACAAAGGCTGAAAATACTACTAAAAAGAACAAGCCATCAGGAGATTTCTGACCTTTTCACTTCTCTGAATTTATGTGTCTGATTTTCATCAACCTGTAACAATGATGCCTGCAGAGACATTAAAGGATGTATGCCAAAAGGAGCTTTGAGGCCTGTCCTAGGGTGATTTTATGTTATGTATTTTATGCTATATATTCTACATAATCTGCTATGCTTAGAAATGAGTTTTTAACCCTTTAATTCAGTCAGAGAAAAGATGACACAGTTTTTTGTTTATGTTTACATTATTTCGACTCTGGCAGCAGCAATAGTGGGACAGTGGAAAGATAAGGGGAGAGTTTGCGCTCTCAGAGTCTCTTTTTCTCGGCTTCTAGCAGAGAGTGAGAGACAGGGAGATCTCCTTTGGTTTTTTTTTCTCCTTTTTTTTTCCTCATTAGTTGAAGCAAGAAGAACTTTACTCGGAATATGGTTCCTCCTCTGGGATTTGTTCAGCATCTCTCTCTGGTCCAAGACATCAGGACACGTGCCTGGGCCCCCCCGCCACCAGCAGCACACCGGGCCTGGGCACTGGGCCCGAGCTCTGAAGGGACTGAACCTGACTGAACCGCAGCCAAGGAGGGATTTCTCTGACTTATTGACTCCTCAAAACAACTAGAGGTTCCATTTCTTTAATACTATTCATTTTGTTTGGTAAATAAATAGTTTTTTCCACTTTTCTTGAAGGAAGTTTTTCTTCAACTGGTTTGGGGGGGCGGGGCTGCTGAAATCTGCTCTTCTGAAAGAGAGTCTTTTGGAAATCCCCTCTCCAAATTTGCTCTAAACCAGCACAAGGCCCTAACAAAGACAGTATAGAACCCACAGCTTCATGGCAAGTGGGAGACAGCCATGCTCCAGTACGTGATGCTGGGAACACCTGCTGCACCTCTGCAAGCATGCGCTGTCCCCCTCTTGTTCTTGAAAAGTACATGAACTTGTATCTCCCCCTACAGACAACAATACAGACACGAAAAGGTCTATTTAAATAGATTTTTCTAGATGAAAGATAGAATCTTGCTCGCAGATGGATAATGAAAGACAGAGAATTATTATGTATAATTAGAGCAGTCCAAAAGCTTTTTTAACCAAATGTTTCAACTATGGAAATATTGCAAAACGATGACTACAATGAAGTCCAAAGTCTTCTATTGCCTTTAAAGATTGTAATGGGTGACAGAACAGGGAATTTTGCCTTTTCTACTTTTATGCAGAATTGATGTTTATAACGCAGCAAGTAAGTGAACTCAGAGTAAAAGTTACCTGAATAGGGATGTTTTTGTAAAGGGAAGTCCTGCCTCACTGATGTTCTGATTTTGAAAAAATTAGCTTCCTATAAATGTTCTCTCTTTACTTAAAAAATTCAAACTCTTTAAAAATGTAATTTAAAAGAGCTACAACTGGTTGTGTTTATGTGAGAAGCTGCTGTTTGCAGCACTGTAAAACAATATTAAAATCAACAGCAACACATGGCTCTTAATTCCATAACTGCTACCAAAAAGGTCATAATCCATCATGATAATTACATCTGAAAACAGTACGAATACATGAATATTGGTAACTGCTCTAGACTAATATTGCTGACACTGCACAGTATTCACACAAAGTTTCTAATGTGAAAGACAGGGATCTGGAACTCATCGAAAGTCCTACCATACCGACTTAGGCAGAAATGGTCTTACAAAGTATTTTCTTCCCTCCTCATGAAACCCTTGCAGAAGCCTGGCAATGCCTTTTAACTAACCTGGAAACAGTATTAACATTTTCATAATATTCTGTATGGTAATAAAACAAAGTCATATTGTTGGAATAATATATTATTCAGTCATCATTCTACTTTATAAGTATTTGTGTAGATTATGGTTTCTTTCCTATTTAATGGATGGTCAACTTCCTCTCCTGTCATGTTGTCCATCCTAATTTTTGTGGCTTAACAGAAAGTTACTTCTAACAGTCACATCCTAAAAGGAACGAATGAACAGTGCCTCCTAAGCCACCATCTAGAGGACATGACGTGTTGTATGTGATGGGCATCTGTACCTTGTTTCTTTTAATGTCTCCAAGAAAACGAATTTACCTATTTTATACTCCAACCTAGGGTAAGACTTCTACTTTTATAAATCTTACGTAACAGAAATGTCACAACCTTATTCTCTTTTGCCATATGATACAATTTTTATTTACGTGGCCACAGACTACTTTTCCCGTTGGGCTGCTCATTGAGCACACAGGATAGCACATGTCAGATTAAGAAGCAGATATGCAGCATCCTGTCTTCTCCTCATTATTCACTTTGTGCTTTGGCACTTATGGCACTCTATTCAGACTCTGAAGGCAGAATGATTAACTTCCTAACAGGCAGTCATCACTGTACTGCTGGAGTGCTCAGAAAACTAATGAATATACTCTGATCACACCCTGGATAGGAATCATTTCTTCTTGACATTTAGAGACATTGAATTGAGGTACTGTGATTTTCAGGTAACACATTCACACTGTGTGTGACTTATCCCAGTTATTTTACATTTAATTTTCTTCTGAGTACTTGGCATTGCTCAGCACTTCTTATTTTCCAAGCACAGTTCTTTCTGATCTTGTTACAGCTGTGAATACTCAGCACTTGTGCAAACCATACCTCAGAGCCACTATATAAACCAATCTCAGAGAAGAGCACTCACTTTAAAACTTATCTGTTCAAAGTTTGGCTAAAGTGATTTCCCTGCCATTATCTAGAAACATAGTGGCCTTGGCAGGGATATATTTATCAGAAAGTCTCTTCTCCCTGCAACCTTCAGTCTCATTTACTGTGTATGTCCCACTTCTTCAACAAGTAAAACAGAATCCCCAGAGAGGGCAAGCTGGTAAATCCAGTGTTATTATTGGTACCATGCTTCTGTTAGACTGATTTTCAATGCGGGCACCATTAATCCCTCTCTGCTCAACTGGAGAAGAGAAGTTAGTTGTTTTTGAGGATTTGCCACAGCATTTGAAAACAGTGCCTTCTCAGTGCAGCCTGAATTACTTTGAGCCAAAAAACACACTAATCATCAAGAGAGATGTGAAGAAAAGATCTTAAGAGTGATACCCTACCCCTACTGAGTGCCACAGCAGTTTGACCACTGGCTTTGAGAGGGCCAGGATTTTACACAACAGATCTTTAATATTACTTCTGGTTTTGACTGTGGTTCTTGTATTTCCATTGCAGTAAGGGTCAATAAAGCCATCTACTAAAAAGTTATTAATTACTGACTGTTGATTTTGCACTAAATGTCACATTTGCAATTATTTTGCATATTCTAGTGGCTTCTCTTCCTTGAATGGCACTGGCAGGGAAAAAAGGTTGCACAGCACACATCCCTTTTACCATCATTACATTACAGTGTGGTTTCCCTTACTAAGTGGGGGCTGAAGAGGATGTCCAGTTTTTGTACACCAGCCTGCAGGATGGATATCAGGGCTGTCTACATCAGTCCAATAATCATAAATACTATCCCAGCCATCAAAATGAACCTAAAACACAAAAAGGAGAAAAGTACATTTTAGATCAGGAAAATTCTTCATAAAATCAGTTTACCCGAGTAATCTTTAGAAATGACATGTCCATTAGAGAAGCCCCTTTCAGAGAACTATTTAAGTTACATAGGAAATACATGTAACATTACATTCTGGACCCAGGCATACTCTCACTAAAGTAAAGAGTAAACAACCATATGTCATGTGGTTGTTTACTGTCTTATCAGGCTCAAATCTCAGGAATAATGCAGTTCTCACATTAGTTCTCACTTTAATACTTAAATTAAGCATGAATTTCTGCCTTTTTCATCTTTCAAAAAAAACCACACAAAAGTCCAAATATTTTTTAATCTTCTGTTTGAACGGGATTTAAGAAAAGCAGAGCAGTAAGCAAAGGACTAAAAAATGGAATTTATCTATAAAAAACAAACAACCTCCCCCATCATACAAGCAACAATTTTTGTAAAGTCAGACTATACAGGATAAAGACTTGAAACTGAAGAGAAAATGAAGCATGTGACTTCACAGAAAAGCACCAGTATGGGTTATACACACACCTTTTTCACATAAAAGCTAAATATCTTCATATCTTGTACAACCTCTGTACTAGTAAATTGCTCAGATCTCTCATGTGCATGTGTGGATACATGTACACACAGATACATACAAATAGAGCTCTTTCAACATATGCTACAAGGTCAAATTATTACCCTAGAAGTTGCAAGTCCTGTCATTTAATAAATTAGACTGGAGCATGGGTTTTTTCTTTATTTTGGGATGGGGGTTTTTTGGTGTTTCTGTTTTGTTGTTTTGGGCTTTTTGGTTTTGGTTTTTTTTTTGTTTTTTTTGGTTTTTTTTAATTTCATTTTGCATGTCCAGCTTAAGGTAGAAAATGTGTAGGTGTGAAGATATTAGTTCTGTTGACTCCCTACCAGCAGTTAATTCAGATGATTCAAAATGAAATGTCAGCTGCATCTCGAACTTGAAGTAACAGGTATGCCTAGTAAATCTGTACAAACTGCAAACATATACACCCTTTATTTCTAATTGGATATCTGGTATATGTTAGCCCTTCAAATAGTTAAGGGCTTCAGAGTGGAAACTGGTTTTGTACAATAAAAGAAAATTAATTCAAGTACACAACTTCTGCAAAATACATTAAAATATACTAGCTTAGCTTATCCAAGCTAAAGCCCATAATTAACAGAAACTTCAGAACTGCAGAAATCTCTGACAAAGGACAAGAGATCAGGGCTATTTCTTTCATATCTCACATATATGTCTCTCTTTCCCTTGGAAACTTATAGAGATAGATTTGATTAACCTAGACCAAATATTTTATGGTCCCTAATCCAAATATCAAAGCAGTCCTTTGACACTCAATATTTAATAATCACATTTCTTGATAGAATAGACAATTGTTTCCTATCAGCTATGTCCAAAGCAATTTTCCAATATATTCAACTCTGCTCTCTAACTCCCCACCTCAGCACAACTAACAGGACAATAAAACAACACATTATGAAATAATTATGCATATATTAATTAGTGAAAAGCAAAAGCGAAAGCTTAGCAGGATAGAGCAATGCTACTCATTTCTTCCCATGATTAAATTTACAGCTGCAGGATTTTGGTTTTACAAAGTCCTCATCAGTTATTTAAGCAGGACAGTACAATAAGACAGAGAAACTTACTTTTATTCTATAGTCATCAGTATCTACAATAGTTGCTACTCTGATAAATACTGGATTTCTCTTGTCAACCACTTCAAGTTTCATGTTTTTCTGAAAGCCATGAGAAGGTTTCTAGAAAAGAAAAACAATACTATGTGAAACAGAACAAAACCTAAAAATCTCATGCAATTGTAAAATACATATAATCCATCAAAAATTTTCTTCCTTTATTTTTTCAAATCTGCCCTCCCTCTACTAGAAATTCAAGCATAAAAACATAATTCAAACTAGTGTTATTAATCCAGTGAAACAAAGCAACTACTTTGGGATTCCAGGTTCTCCTGGAATGGACTGGATTCAAGCCATCCAAGCAAATAAATAGTATCTTTAGTTCAAACCATTTTTTTCCCTAAATTCTCTAGAAAACTTTTCCTAAAGATTTTGGCCAACAGTTTCAATGCAGTTTTTAGTAAAACATCACATACAAGCTGCCTGAAATGTCTATGAACTTGTCTACAGGAAACATATTTGTGCTTTCTAGTATGTATTTTAATCAAACTCTTTTTCATCTCCTGCTGAAAACATAATTGATCCACAGTATAAGTGTAACAAACAGGACCAAATGTCTGGGGTTTTATTACTATTTTGACAAAGATGGTGTCTTTGGTAAGAGTATCAGATTTTGTGTTTGTCATCTGCAGTTATGAAAACTAAAGCAAAATTATTTCCATTTTAAAGGAACATATGCACAAGGCAAGTTATGGGGTTTTTTCTAATTTTTTAGGAAAATAATGTGTCTGTCCCTCTATGATTTCCCAGAATATTGGTGTTTTTTCTTCAGCTACATCTTAAGAACTCAATTTTCTCCCATAATACAACATAAAACACTGTTACTGTCTCAGATATAACTAAATACCTTCCTAATCCTTGCTCAGGGTATTCATGCTGAGAATGTAAGATTGAGATATATTATTAAGCCAGACACACCTTGGGGTGATAAACTCAGGTCATTAATAAACTCTGGTAATCTACTGACCCCAGGAACTGCTATAAACACCACATTTTGGCTTTTGTTAATCCAGCTCTTAGCAAAGTGTTATTGAGAATTTGTGTTCCTAATATGAAAAACTGAGGCAAACATGTTTCAGTGTGCTGTGAGACAAGGATTGGGAGCTATGATGCTGGCTCCCAACATCAATCCAAGATGATTAGAGGGATGGAGCACCTCTCCTATGAGGAAAGCCTGAGAGAACTGGGTTTGTTCAGCCTGGAAAAGAGTTGGCTTAGAGGTGACCTAACTGCAATGTTCCAGTACGTGAAGGGAGCCTACAAGAAGGATGGAGAGGGGCCTTTTTACATGGGCATGTAGTTACAGGATAAGAGGAAATGGTTTCAAACTAAAAGAGAGTAGGTTTAGATTAGATGTTAGGAAATAATACTTTACTGTGAGGATGATGGGGCACTTGAACAGGTTGCCTAGAACTGTAGACGTCCAATCCCTTGAAGTGTTCCAGGTCAGGCTAGATGGGGCTCTGAGCAACCTAGTGAAAGGTTTCACCTAGCGAAAGGTGTTCCTGCCCATGGCAGGAGGATTGGAACTAAATGATCTTAAGGTTCCTTCGAGCTCAAGCCACTGTGTAATTCCTTTCTGCATCAGTGACCATCACTGAAATCTTAAGAGCTCAAAAAGATGGATCACTGAAAAAAACTAGCAAGTGCAAAGAAAAAAGAAAAGGATGTTGCCCACAAACACCATAGTTAAGCTGGGGAGCTGCCTGTGGATGCTGCCCATGTGCCCTAGTCACAAATCTGCAGAAGAAAAAGTCTGCTACAGGGTATTGAAAACAAGCTCGTGCCTGAGGCAATGGACTAGATGGACATGCAGACTAACCTCTTACAATCGTTTTTACACTGTATTTATTGCATCATATAAAATGCACAGAAATACAAATCTTCAAAATCTGTTATCATGACTCAGTAGCTATCTCATTATTTGTAATAAGTAGGTAGTAATTTTCCATAGCAAATTACACTCATTAGTAATATATTTGTAGCATTTAATCCCATTTATAATAATTAAAATAATACATTAATAGTTATTTATAATAATCTGATTTCTAACAGTGAACTGCTAACTTGCATAAAAATAAACTACCTATTATGCAACTAATTAATTGGATACATTTGGAAACATAGGAACACCATATATGTATTCTCTTCTTAACTAATTAATTACATGAACTTAAAAGCATGAAAAAGTAAGCATTTTCCCACCACTTTAAAAGCCCTTGCAGGTGCAGGTAATGAACTGGTTTCTTCCAAATACTTCTCCCAAGAAAAATGCTTAGCATGTGGATAATCTGGCACAGAAAAAAATATGAGCAAAATTAAACACAGCAGTGCAAAAAATGAAGTTAATGTCTAATTTACAGAATGCCTAGCACTTTTATAATACTGTTTTGATTTATGCTTTGGACTTATAAAATAATTGCAAAAATGACTCTTCTAAATTGTCTCTGATAAATTCACCATACAGGTTAAAAGAGCCAACAATCCTCTCATACACACTACTGTGTAGCTATTGTACACAACTGCTTTGGATATGAGAATATTCTGTGATTCCCTCTGCAATATAAATAACGTGGATTGGAAAAATCTGTCCACTTAATTGAGAAAAATAATTCAAGTAATAAACAGTTATTCACTGCTAAACAATATAATCAGTAATGGCTTTGTACCACAGTTGAGCACACCTGACTACTTGTTACTCTTTTAGTGAGCAATTTTTAACTAAATTTCTATTAAAATACCCTGGACATTTATGAATAATCTACAGACATCATCAAAGAAGACATTGCCTATCTCAGAAAATGTCATGCTTACAAACGCTCTAGGGAAACAAAGACAGCTTGGGTCTTAAAGAAAAGGCAGTGTCTGTCCTTCACCTTTATTCTGCACTAGAAGTTTAACTTGAAGTTTAAATATTATTATTATTATTCATAAGCTAGGACAGAACAAAATCTATTCTAATTTGTTTTACAAGGGATTCACTGAATAATAGACTGCAATTAACCTCCTGGCAGACAGATTGCTTATGACTTTTCAAGACTGCTGGCTATTAGAATTTTTGTCAAAGTCAGTTTCAACCAATTAAAACTTTTCATGTTCTCAGAGCACAGATGCCAGTTTCCACAACAGAGCACTTAGGTCATCCAGCCATACACAACAGTCCTGAAAAACAGTCTGAAGTTTCACACTAATGAATACACTTCCTTTCTTCTGTATCGTCTCTCTCATAGCGTTTTCCTTCACTCCAAATCAAACTTACAAGTGTGATTCCTTGATCATGCAAGGCAATTCTCTCATCAGCCTTGCATACTCAGTTCACATGAAGATGTTTTTCTCAAGCAATGAGTGCACACCCCTGGAACTTGCTTTATCACCATTTTCAGAATGTGAGTTTTACAATACTTGCCAGACATTCAGCCAAAAATACAAACTTGTTCAGATTTCAAGGGATATCTTTTATGAGTAGATGTCTCTTTACTAAATCAATATATATTTGCATACTTACCATCTAACATTTATATACTTCTATTTCAATATATTAAGTTCTGAAAAAAATATTTGCAACGCTGCAAATATTAATTCCTAATTACAGAAAGAAAAAATTCAGGAGAGGTAACAGAAAGCTTACTGTAAATTTCAATAGTGCTAGCTGATTATAGCCACTTTAAATCTTTCAGACATTTAACAAGATACAAACCTGGTGGGGTGATGAGAGTTCTTTTATGTTCTTTACACCATCCAACAGGATGAATATGTGGGCTAGCTGCCTCACACCTGGAGGAAGGGGAGAATAAAAGGGCCTGAAAATTCAGCTCTTCAGACATCCTATTTTGCTTACAAACCAAGACCTACAAGAGACTTAAATTCCAAACAACTCACAACACCTTCAACTTATGCTTAAACTGCAAACATAATCTGAAGATATGAACACATCTAACACAGACTTGTTACCACCTATACAAGTATAAGGTTTTATTTACAATTTTGTTGGAAGATCAAAAAAACCAAGTCCTTTAAATAAATGGTAGATCTCCTTTGAGACGCTATAATGCTGGATCTGAAAAATTAACAAGCAGAGATTCTTGGTAGAATCATATTGGCTAGTTGCAGGAACACTATAATCCCATCAAAGACAGATGGAGTCTTGCAATGCCAAGACCAAAATTTGAAACCAAAAGCTTAAAGACCTTGATTAATGATCCAGGTTGCACCTGGAGGCAGAGGAGAAAATCACGCATAACTGCAACGCACTGCCAAGAGCAAGCAAAAATTCAAAACTGGATTCTGAGTGGCTTAAATGGAGCTATAAACATGCTACTGTAACCCAGCAGCACATGAGCAAAGTAAGTCTGAGAAAAACTCAGAAAAGAAAACAAATCAAAAGACCAAAAACCCAAAGCAAAACAATCCCCCTCTCAAAAAAAAAACCAACATAACAAGCATTTTAGGCTCCAAACGACACAAAAGAATTAGTGATCCAAGACTGCAAACTGCTCTAAAAAATCTGATCAAACTCTCTTACTCAAAGGGTTAACAACTTCCCGTATTTTCTGTCAAGTGCATCATATTTTGCAGTACTGCTGTTGCCTGTGGCATGCCACAAGAGCCACAGAAGACTAACAGAGGCAGGGTGAGCTACACTTGACATGTGCTGGCATCTGTCTGAAGCAAGGAGAGATCACTCTCACTGTGCTCACTGGGTCAGTTACATTGTGCACAGAAGAAAGCAGCAGTGAGTGCTGGCTATCAAGTCCTCTTAAAAAACAAACAACAGAAACACACACTGCAAAAAAAAAAAACAGATAAAAAGCAGTCGAGAAAACCTGTTTAAGCCTTCTGTAATATTAAATTACTATATATAGAACTATATATCCTTACTACACAGTAGGATATTATTTCGTAACAGAACACATTTTGCACAATAAAACACACAGTGTATATAACATATAAGGTATATACTATAATTATTCTATTAGTACTCAATATTATTAGTAAAGGCAAAAAGTAAGACTGATCTACAGGAAAAATAAAAAGCTATCAGGCTCTGCTGTGAAACATGCACCATCCCTATGTGTGCATAGATATTTACTAAGGGCTTTTGAGCTGGCCAAACAATTGACAGTGCATTTTTAATGAAGTACATTGTATTTATGTAGCAAACATGACTAAGAAACATGCTGTTGACACAAAAGGCCAGCATCACTCTGCATGGCACTGCACTGCACTATGCAAATACACTGTTTGCCTCTACTTAGCTGAGAACTCATATTATTACACTCATATGTAATAGCTATGTAGATTTGCCCTTAAGGACCTCACTTCTCTTAGGAGCCTGACCAACCTAATTTCTTCTTTAGTTAGATAAATTCAGTATTACAGCGCACTACCTCTCTCCTCCACTATTTCCTATCCCTAAAGGTGTTTCAGTAGCTGACATTAAATATTTCCAGCTATGCCTCTGTTGTCTCTGCTGGAGAATCCCACCAGCATTTCCATCTCTCCAGTGCCAATGACCTCAGTGTCCCACTCACTCCAAGGACCCAGTGAGGCCAACACAGTGAACCCTGAGTAAACTGAAGTAGCTAAGGCCTTCCTTCCCAGTTCCCCAGGGAAAGACCAAGAAACCAACCTTAAGTAGCCAAGCAGCAGTCTAGATTGAAACACCATGTCTCCCTCCTGTGTTTTCCAAACTCCTCAAATATTTAATGAGAAAAGAAGACAAGTAGAGAGCAACCATGCATGAAGACACATACTTCATATAATAATCACTGAGCAAAATACCAAACCACTCGTGATCCAGTTTCTATTTAATCCCTCTCTGGAGTCAATGTCTCCGTCATTAGGCTGGAGAGTAACAAGTATTCTCTCCACTTTCCCTTAACCCAAGTTACTAATGCAAAATACCTGAGCAGTGTGGGGCTGCTCTCTGCGAGTGTTACAATATAATCATTATCTGTATCTCCCAGAAAGTATTAGCATGCTGGAAGTTCAAATTAATTACATTCCCTTAATTAGCAATACTAATTTGCATACTTCTAAAAATCACATGCTGATAATGTGGAATACCTAAAAGGGTGCAACAAACCGTGCATGACAGAAAAAGAAACTAAAGGTAAATTATGTAGGCACTGTATAGTCTTAAGATTCAAAATGCCAGGTCTGCAGATCTGGAACACAAACATACTTTAAGGATTGCAAAAGGAAACACAGCACAGAAAAGATTGTAGACTGGACCCTAGGCTATACCACATTGCAGTTTTGAACCTGCTCCGCATCAAAGAGAAGAGAAGGAGTACATAATATTTGAAATACATGGAATAACACTATTTTTTTTTTAATCTGAAAAGTATTTTACATGATATCTAAAACTCAGTTTTAGACTGAACATATTTCAACCACTGAACTGAACATATTTCAACCACAGAAATGCAGGCTGGATGCCTCAGAACATTGTCTCACAACAAGCACTCCTCTAGCCTTCTACCTAAACAGAGTGAAGCACTTATGATGAAAAATACTGGCCAACATAATACAATTATCTTGTGGCTATATATATGAAACAGTTCTGCTAGTATTTCTTTGTAATGATGCCAATCAGATAATTCCCAGCAGACAAAACCTACCTTGAACAGACTATGTAATGGCTCTGACAATAACCAAGGATTTAACTCAGTTCAAGAATACCAACCTTTTGCCCTTCTACAATATATAAAGCTATATTGCAAATATTTAGTACTTATAGTATCACACCAGGTACTCTCTAAATTGCTGAAGTTGCCATTAATAAAAGGAAACAAAGGAAGCAAAAGAACTTCTGTGATAATTTTGCAATGTTAAAACTCAGCACCTGACTCCCAGAAATGTTGTGCCCCAAACAAATAAGAAAAAAAAGGTGAGTCCTTCATGCTATCTTTGGTCTCTTCTTTTCTCTTTACAGTAAATGAAGAGTGCAGCACTCCTCTCTTTGATCCCTCTCATGCTGCGAATTTTACACGGATGAGGTATACTTCTGCACTGAAAAGACATATCCTCTTACTTCCTCAAATATTTGAAGTAAAGTTCACAAATTATTTTCAAAAGTCTCCTGAGTTAAATTTGGGAACAAGACCCATGCTCAGGGTCACTATGGTATTACCAGTATTATAATTAAAACAGTCAAGCAGATGTGTAAAAACACTTATCAGGACAAATCTTCTAAATGCATTTGGTTTGGTTTGCTTTTTCAAGCATAGTCTGAACACACATTTTAATAAAGTTCTGAAAAGTGAATGCCACTGCATACACTTCTTGTCTTGAAGATTCAAGAAGCAGCAAATGACCATGGAATGCTGCAATGAAAGACGCATTCCTGGAAGATGTTCTGACATTACAGCGAGCATGGAACACAAAGCAACGTGTGATTCAACAGCATTGCAGAATAGCACTATGAAACATCTACAAACTTTGATTTGTTTTAAAAGAAAAACCCAATCATTACAGATAAGCATATAAGAAGCTTCTACAACCACAGTGGACTCAGGAAAAAGAAAGAGCCTTGTTCCAGCAAAAACAGATCATCCAGTTCATCTTCACCTACTGATTGCACACAGCCTTTTAGCTTCTAACAGTTCATTTAACAATAGAAAGTAGAGATCAGTAAAAGTCACACACAATTTAAAGTAAAACGATTATTCTTTAATGTGTGTTATTTAATGGACATACATCTAGTTTGGAAGAACAACAATAGTCTATCACACTAAGCGCAAGAGTTGTCAACTGGAATGCTAAAGGCTACGCTGACCTTTCACAATTTGCCACATCCCACAGCTTTTTACCTCCTTTGTTCCAAAACAGAAGGCAGATCACCCAGCTCACACGCGTCATAAAACACCATGATCCATGAATTGTGAGGATGCTTGCTAGGCCAAAACAGGTTACCAACCCTAGCAGGAGCTGAAGGATTTTGCACCTCCAAACCTACCTACCCCTGGCCCACAGCAGAGCACGAACACCACCTTCTGCCAAGCAGTAGAGATGTGACAAATGCACATTCGACTAATAAAACAAGATTACAACGTCCACACAATTCATGTCACTTGTGAACCATTCTTTCTGTTATGTGAGAACATGCAGACAGAAAAAGAAATCTAATACCCATACTGGAAACTGAAGTTAATGCAGGAAGCTCAAGTGGAGCCAAAAACAGGAGAGTGCCCCAGCTGAACCTATTAGAGAGCCACACAGAGGAACAGAACAAGTGACAGCTTGCTGAGTTATGGACATCTTAACTACAGAAAAAACATCAAAGCAGGGAAGAGCCACATGATGTAAATGGCCAGGAAATAGTTCTGCAATAAGGACAACGGAGGGCAGCTGACAACACGATCCCCTGGTGCGTGCAGCACTTTGCATGAAAGGAACATGTGTAAGGTTCAGCAGTCCTTAACGGCAGGAGAGCACATCCCAAGGGGAGACACACGTGGAAGAAGACTTAACATTCTTCTACTCATCACTTTCACCCGTCCTGTTAATTTTTCCCAAAAATCTGTTTCACATATATAGCTCATCATAACTAGATCAAGAGAGGCGGATGATAATGCTTGTTATTGGAAAAGTTAATACTCAATTGTTTCAAAAAATATTTTCCAAAATAGGCCTCCACCTGAAGCTCTGGATGGATTTTTAAATAGTCAGCACTGTCTTTACAGTAAGTGGTATATGTTATAATAATTTTCTGATTTGAAGTGATTTCTGATTTTCCCATTTGGAAACAAACCTTTTGATATTTTGATTTTCACTTTACTAAGTGTAGATACAGTCTGTAATGAAAATGTTATCTATCAAAAACTACTCATACACACATGCCCCATACACCCATAAATAATATGCTCTCAAGAACACTACTTATACAAGTGCTTGATTGTGAGATGTCAGTCATCTAACAGTGAATAAAAAAAGGAAAGAAAAATATAAAAACCATCCTGCAGCCCCATCTAGTGCATAATTGAGAATACTTCATCATTGACAAGTATAAAGCTGGCATAATTTTAAGTCAGAACTTCTCAAAACATAATCCAGGAGGTTATGGCATGCATCCAGAGGTGGTATAGTATTGCCATAAAACATTACCATATTTTATATTTAAAGTCTGATAAGAAAGCTGCATGGTGATTCACATGAAATTTTAGAACTTTAGGGTCAGATTATCCATTATCCATTTAAATAGTCAAAAGCATGCACTGTGACTCATGGTTCTTTTAAGATTGTTTAATCTTCTTTTTGACATAATACAACCCTTTCAAAAAGACTGTTCCTTTCAAAAAGAGTGAAGCAAAGTTGATTGTCTCAAAAATGAAACAAGCAGAGTACAACTTTTAAGGACTTGGTTGCTAGGAAAGTAGTAAATACTGATGAAGAACAGGGCTGGTCTCTTACTTAGTCTCACACTAAAATCCAGTCTTGTTCTAAAAGTGACACAGATCAGAAAATGGTTCCAAAAATCAAAGGCTAATTTGTTTCACAGGAGGCTTCAGAAATCATTTTTCTAAGTAAGACAGACATGAAAAGAACAATGAGTGATGGATGGGCCATCGTATTTTAACACACTCCTAGTAAGGTGATCCCAAAAGCTGCCTGTACAACCTTGAGGAAGTTCAGACCAAGTCAAGGATGAGTAAAAGCACCCAGAGCCCTCTGACAGAGCAAGTCTGGGATGCACTATGTCCAGCACAGCCATTGCTTCACTTCTCCTGTGGGCAAACAGTAACAAGCTGGCACAGCCTCACCTCTTTCACAAGCTCTGGCTGCGCTTCCATTTGGTCACAAAAAAATTAGGAACCTGAGGCAACATCCATCTGTGTGTAAGCAAAACCGATGTAAGAGAATGGAGGAATATAGGATAGACCTGTAGTTAATTCAGAGTTCTGACATACCCGAAGATTCCCAATGTTATTTCCAGGTTCAGACAATGGTAAGAAAATTCAGAAGTTCCACTGAACCAGTACGCCTTCGGCTTTCAAAGAAGCATTATGTTTCATCAAAAGAGATGGAACAGATGGAAAGGACCTGAAGGCTTATGTTGTATAGGTCAAAATTCTCCTTCATTAAGTAAAGCCTTGAATTTGACAATTTTGTTCACTTTTCTTCCATCTAAAAGCCACTATCAAAGGAAAAATTAATAGGATTTATAATACACTGAAAGTATCATGACCATGCATTAAAGAGCTGCTGTAATGACTAATTCTAGCTAGGGTACTTACTTTCAACCAAAACCATATTTTCTAATGCTCAGAAAGAAAGTAAGGAAGAGTATCTTCAGGCTGAAAGCCTGAAGCCTAAAAACCCTTAGGCGATGATAATGGATTTCTGTTGCCTGAAGTCAGTAAAAACAGTCAACTCTCTTTTAGGTATCCAAAAATAGGAAAGGTTTTTTCAACCTCAATGAAAAAGTTCAGTCTACTCCAAATGAAACACAAAAGGTAGACAGAAAAAAGAGGTACTTGTTTAAAAATAACCAACATACACAAAATAAGTCATTTCAGCTTCATTATAATGCTGAGATTAAAATTTACATGCAGGCACAAGGAAGTGTGAGGCTCGGTTCTGGGTAATTTGAAAAAACCTTTTCCTTTTTAGTTACAGACAGCAGTTGGTAGACATGAAATTTATGCACCTAAGATATTTTAAAGCCACTACAAACCTGATATCTAAAATTAAAAATGTAAGTGGGATGCATTCAGGTTGCATTTTCGGCTCTCTTTTGGTTGGACATTCAATGGCTATTTTCATTTGCTGCTCTTTTCTCCCATTTTGTTTCCTTCTTTCTCTATTCACTTTTCTCAATGCGATGCTGAGAGGTAGGTCACATCATTCAGAATTTAATTTCCATGTACCATACTTCCAGGAGCATCTTCTTGCTGCTTCCAGAAAGGTATTTCACAATTTCACCAAAAGAACAAAACTTAAGCTTCACTTCAGTATAAACACAGCTCCAATGATTTATCAAAACCTATAGGAAAATCTATAAATTTTCCACTTTAAATTTTCTTCATCCTTTAAGAGGGTTTTATGTCATAAATTCAGATAAACCCACTTCAGGATACTATATCTATAACTAATACTATAAATGTAAAGCTTGGTTATGTACTTAAAAACTGCTGCTCCCTCCTCTGAAAAGATTAGTGGACAAAATTCCTGTTGGACATCAGAATATTAACAAGTCTGAAATTCTGTATGTGTCTGCTATATAGAGTGCAGTATTTTCGAAAGATACCTATGCTACCTCTGAACAAACTATGAGTTATACTGCACTGTATTTTCCCTAAAAATTTTGCCTAACTGCTATTTTAATTATTAATTACTGTCATAGCTGTTATTATTGGACATTCAAATATCAGGAAATTCAGAGTAAGTTTTACCAGTCCCTAGTTTCCAGATGCTTTGTAGAGAAAATGTATGGTTTGTGTTAATTCTTCACAGACATAATTACTAATCTTTCTGGTCTTTGACTCATATGGTCTATTATCTTGATATTCAGTTCTTGACTTCACTTAAATTACTGTTCACCACTGCTTCAATAATTCAGTTCTACTTCATTTGATTTGTCACATTGGCCACAAAATTATTATTTCAAGGGATGGACTCACAAAATTTTGAAGTTACTTTAATAGTTTTGTGACATTCTCATTGATATAGTGCCTAAGTAGTCATCAAATATAGATGAAGAAAACTTTCATTTATTTTTATAGGCTCAGCTATACAACTAAGTTGCCACTGCTGAACCCCAGACATACAGAGGATACATACAATGCTCTACCTGTTCTGCAGCAGCTTACTCTCCAAAGACTGTAAGATGAACTACATTGCTCCAAATGATCTTTCAAATGAAGATCCAAGTGCAAATACAAACCTGCACTATGACAGCCTAAACCGCCTTCATTATCTTTATGCTCCTAGTACATTCTGCTCCATCCACTGACTTTCCTATATAGATGCACACAGCCCCTCCACCACACAACATGCAGCATGGTCATCTCTAACACAGGTCAGGATAGCAGGATTCCAGTTTTCACTGGAATGTAGAACACAGAGGACTAAAATCAGGTTTTGCCACTATCCACATGCCTTATAGAAGATGACTACAGTTGGGTTTCAACGTAAGTGGATCAAGAACCTTATGAATACATGCAGCCTTTCCTTCAATTTACAACTGTAAGTAAAACTAATTCCAAGTACACTTAGTCTCATTATCATGATGCATATTCTCAACTGAAGATATCAGCCTCAGAGATAATATGTAATTGAAATCAATCCACAACTCCAGACGTAGTAGCACACAGTAACACTCATTTAGCACAATCTCAGCATTTTTTATGTGCAACTTGACAAGGGAAACTTAATTCCTCCAGTCTGCCACTGACATGTACTTTGGTGGCCATACTTACAAATCTAGCAAAAGTTGATATGGTAACTGTATCACCAGTCTGGAAAGTGTCACAGAAAACAGCACTTAAAGCTAACACATTTCTGATACATCTCACTAGGATACAAAACAAAAACATCATACCAGTAGTCATAACTCTCGTCCCAGTTGTCAAAATGAACCAGAAAACGATTGTCCACCATGTCTGTTACTGTGGCAACACAAATGAAAGTCGGATTCTTCTTGTCTACGGCTTCCAGCTTCATCCCCACTCGAAATCCCGACGGAATCACTGTCTACATAGAGAAAGACATTTAACTGAAGATAAATACTACAAATCCGGAAATCTCCCCAGTGTCCACAATCATATCATTTCCAAGTTTCCCAGTCAGCTGTCCCAACAGAGTGGCAGCAGCCTAATTAGCTGACATGAGAGATGCTCAAAAACAGAGACTTGTGGTTTATGAAAAGAAAAAGAAGTCCTAAACATGCTGCTAAAATTAAATGTGTTGGTTTTAGCTGTGTCTTAGATACTTTCTCTGAAAGACCATTCTTGTTCCACAACATTATGGTGCAAGACACAGTACTAATAACAAATCTTTAATTTAAGATACTGTTTCTGAATGCATTGGAAGTTTAAACAGATCAGTAGAAAAGTAATGAATTGGAACTGCAGAGGTTAGCTGCAGTGGAGAATGTTATTCAATTTGCTGTAAACATTCTTGTCTTAAATTTCAGGTCTCAAGTCTGCCATCACTGAAATGTGCTATGAATCTCTACCACACCCATGAGCATACTCATAACTACACCACTAGTAACAAGTGAATACTTACTGCATTCTGGTTTTCAAACAGTGATTTAGGAGCAGCTTGAGCCTTGCATGCCTTTAAGTAGGAGGGCCAGCTGAATTCTTCTTCCTTATATCCTAAATGAGGATTATAAAAGCAGGGCAAGAAATTACAGGTATGAGACACAAGGTGCACGTATCAGTAAGAGACCAATTTTACACTACGATCTTCCCTTTGAACGAACATCTCCAAGCAGCACAGGCTACAAGTCACCTCTCTGTCTCTCCCCAAGAAAACCTCACCTCACCAACTGTCTGCCTCACAGGTACAAACTAACATCCCTTTGTTGGTCTCACTGACACACACACAACCAATAAGTGTTCTCCAGCTGCTTTTCAGTCTGTTGCTTCTACTTCAGAATCAGCAAGAGACCTACAGATCCCAAAGTTCTTCCCACTATGCCAGTCAGTCCAAGAAAAAAGAAAATCCCTCCTCCTCCAGATTTCACTGTATTACGTCATCAGGCTAGCACTAATGCAGCATCATCACTACTAGCTTTAAAACAAACGCCCTAGGTTATATCAAAACAGTTGCTTACACAATCAATGCCCCAGGATCCCTTCTGCATTCACAGGGTAAACTGTCCCCTGCATGGACTTCATGCATTTTTTATTCTGTGTATACAACACTTGAAAAGAAATCTGTATTTCTGTTAATGTTTAGTTTCTTAGGGGAAAAAAATACAAATAATTCATAACATATTGAACTGCATAAAATAATCTACAATAAACCATTTTTTGTTCTGATCTACAAAACAATGCTAGGAGTTGGAAGCAAATAGATGTCCTACTTCTTCATAATTTTCTGTTATGTAGTAGCTGTAGAAACATCTCTTTTAGTCAATACGTTACAACCCAGTAAAGCAAGACCAAAACCACAACAAATTTCAGTGAGTGATTGCCTTTACTGAAATGTGTTGCCTCTTAACTACTTGAAGTATTACTCAAAAATGCCAGAGACAACTGCTTTGTTTAACCTGAGATTCTCATAGCAGGAACTGCAAGTTTAAAACCCTCTACTTTCACTGTCTCTGCATAGGGCTTTCTCACTTTTTATTTTAAATTTTAGTCAACATAAATTAATCTACAAGACCAAACAAAGATACTTTTCTTTATTCTCCACTTGCCTCCTGTCTTGATACACTACAGCTGTAAACCACTTGAAACTATTTTTACAGCAATACAGTATTGAGGGTTTTCATTTTCCCTTTGTAATTCTAGAGAGTATTCAAACCTAAGTCCAAGCTTACAGTAGACAGTAAAAAACTGCCACCTACTGCATGTGTGATGAGATCAGGTTCAGGGACTAGGACAAAGTACACGGAAAAAATTAATTTTAGTAGACTGTGAAACAGTTTCTGGGCAGTGTGAGTCCTTCTGTCACCAAGTGAGAAAGGGAGATCTTAAGCTCCTAACTCATCACTCAAAACAAGACCAAAGGTCAATTTAGTTTATTCACTGCAGATAGAGAACAATCAATGCAATTCTGACACATATACGTACACATGTACATCCATTCTCTTGCTGCAGATAAAAAAAGTGGCCTCCTCCACACAAAATGAATAGTGTCCTGAACACCATCTTTTTTTCTTTCTGTAAAACCCAGTTTGATTTTGCCACTTCACTCCCCTATGCCTGCTGGAAGCCTAGCAGCAGCTGCCTGCTGTCTCTGCCGCTGTGGGGGTGGGAGATATCCCACCACAAGGCCTGTTCTGTCCAGCAGCACTGAGAGTTACCCAGCCTTTCCATTTCAATCAGCAAGGACAGAGATACATTTCAGAAAACACCTAGAATAATATTCTTCCACCTAGAATAATATTCTTCCTTTCTCTTGTCCCTCACTTCCACCTCACCCCCTGTCCTCCCTGCCCCCCCAAGTAAAACCACCGGGTTCCAAATTGTTTAGGGTTTATACCATGAAGGTCATAAAATTGTATTTTAGCTAGAAAACGAAAGGCTGCTAATGCAAACCTTTGAGTTCTTCTTTGAGGTGCTACTTTATATAAATACTGTGCTCTATGTCATAACTTGCACTGGCTTTAGCATCTGTAAAATTTGCAATGAGCGCTGTAGAACTCATCATTAAAATGCTATACCACAGCAAAATACAACCAATCTGTCCAACCCAATTAAAACAGAAGACCCAACAACCTACAATTGGGATATTATCCTTCTCCTTGGAAAAGCAGAACCCCACTAAGTTCTTCCACGGGCAATCATTCATGGGTAACAAAAGCTTTCTAAACCAGGCATGTAAGATGTAAAAGGTGACAAATCCTTGTCATAGAGACAAAACTTACTAAGCACACTGTAGTAACATCAGGAACATGATAATAACATCACTACACGGTTAACTGGGAACTACCCATTTGCTACATACAAGGTATTACATCAGCCAAGACCAACTGTCTAAGAAATTCTTATTTATGTTCAAGAAATTGCTATTTCTACACAGCCAGCTATGCAGAACTGTGTCGCAAGGGAAGTGGCAGCACAGAGCATTCCTGCCCTGTGGCCAGAGCGGAGCTTGCAGAGCACTCAGAAGAGCAGCTCATGCTTCTCAAGGCTCACCCAAATAAATGCCATCCTCTCACACACTGGCAGGCCCCCTGCCTCTACACTTCCAGTGGCTTTACTCTCAATTTCCACCCCTAGCTCTTACATCCACAGTTTTATAATTCTCTGCAAACACATTCTCTTGACTCTGTGCACACCTAATTTTCCAGCCCTTCTAGATCACATTATACTACCCTCACTGTGTATGCCAAAACAGCACATTCATTTATTTCTCACTTTCCTGACTTCAGGATTTGCTCTCTTCATCCCCATGCACTCTCTCCTTATTCCAAAAAGACCACATTTATCTATTTTTCATGGTAGAGTTCCGTGCAGATGCCCTCCAATTGCCAAAATAAGAGTTACATAATGTGAAATGGAATTAATTATGAAAGTAAATGACATACATTTCAACACCTGTATACCATTTACATAATCCACGTACACATTACACTTTCAGGCTTGCCATCTTACCTTCTTTTCTCCCTATTGATCTGCTTATTCCTCTTTTTGTCTCTACTTCACACTAACTCTTTGTGGCAAGTGCACAGTCTTAATTAGTCTGTACCTACACATGTACAATAATGGTGATCAATATGCAGTAGCAAAAATGTCCTAAGACCTTCCACTAAAGGATCCTCAGCTGCCTGTGACACCTCAGCTTAAGCATATATGTCACCAGTATGGTGCCATTTTCCTTGCAATAAGAATTCATATGAAGTCTAGGTTTGCTGCTCAGTTTTCTTTCCTAATGCTTTATGGCATTAGGACTTTTATGGTCCATTTTGTTTTCTTGGTTTCTGTGAATTTCCACTGAATTAAAGGGGTATGCTTCCAAACTTGAAATTTTAGGCAAGACTTAGTGTTTAATCAAATACTCTTGACTAAATGAACTAAAACATTTCTGCCAAAAAATAAAATCACAGCATTACACAGGTACTCTCAATCTCAGAACTGTGAATGACATACAGATTTAAATTAAACAATACCTTCAGGTGGATGAAGCTTGTGGCCAGTTTTTTCACACCATCCAACAGGATGAATATCTGAAGAATCAGCGTTCACCCAGAAATCATAACAATCTGGATATCCATCAAAATGGAGTCGTATTCTGTAGCCACAAACCTAAAAGCAAGAATTGACAACACACAACACTATGTTTTAGCATCTTTGCCCTACATACAACTGCTTCCATTCAATATTATGTATAATAATTGTATGTTTTCAGTTAGCTTTTTACTTCTGCTCAATCTAACACTGGACGAATAAATTCATTTGATAAAAAGAAGTGAATTAAAAGGCAAAGCTATTCTCAGTCTGGGTGCCTCCTCTTCTGGTCAAAAGAGTTTTACTAAAAGCTGGCTATTTCCAGTAGTGTTCAAAAATTTGAAAATGGTTCAACCCAGCATCAGAGTAAAACATAAGCCCTACAGAAGAGCATGAATACATCTGATACAACTGAGGACAAAGTGCAGATAATGAGGTTCTCAAGCTATCCTGATTAACTGATATGCAAGGGAGCACTGAACAATAAGTATGTTCAAAAGGCTCTCTAGAGAGATATTGAAAACTGTTTAAGTAAAGATGAGAAGTCAGTGGAGGTATTCCCCAGAACTTCATTATTCCATGAAGTAATAAGTCAACCACTGAGAGGAGAAAAACAGGACACAATACTCTCTCTGTATGGAAGTTCTCCACATCTCCCTGAAGGCCAAATGCCATAAATTTACTACAGTCATCGGTGAGAATCTTAACATCAACCCTATTTTATATTTAATTTGTACTCTGACATAACTTCCAGTTTCCCCATTTTAATTAAAAAATGAAATCCAAAAACCCACTAAAACTATGCAAAATTAAAGCAAGGTATGTTTAAAAGATACACAAAATATATCTGAGATGCAGGTTCTCTATTGAAAGCAAAGAAGCAGTTCATCAGAAAAACTATTTCATGAACCACAGCAAAAAGGAAAACTGAGTTTATATTTTGTGTTAACTTGCACAGGTTGCCAATGTAGGCAATTTCTGCAGCCATCAGCCTCAAAAAGTTGTAACACAACAGCAACACAAGAAACTTTTAGGTATTTGTATCAGTGAATGGAGCAACTGCAAATACTATCAAGCTTCTATAAAAGTGCTGTGTATCAGTTGTCATGCTTATATTTCTTTTCTATCTATTTTTTCTTTTAAATACAAATGACAGATAAAACCACACATCATCCAACTAATCTAATACTGTTTTCTCTAGCTGTGCATGTTAAATATATGTAAATAGTCACTGCTGCATTAACACTGGATATAGTCTTCACATGTCTATCAGAGAGAAATAATACAGCATTATTAATTTAAAAACAATCTTCCAATGTATAGTTTCTGTCTGCCTGTTAGGTAAGAGAGAGGGTTTTCAGCTGCTGCTATTTAATTTCAGTCTCTGCTATAACCCCACACCATGGCTGTTTGCAGCCTGTACTTACCTCAGCCACTGTGAGAACACAGTAGATCGACTGGTGCTCGGGATCCACACCCTCCAGCTTCATCCCTACCTTGAATCCATTCTTGTTGTATGGGAAAGACTGATACTGCAATGGAAAAGAACAGCTTCAATACTTCTGAAAGTACACCAGAGAAACACACAATATCTTTATAAGGAATACAACGATTATTTATTAATCATGTTTCTGAAAGAACTGATAAATCACTTTAAATTAAGTCTCAATTTTCAAAAACATAGAGACGAAAAGAGAAATTGATGATTGTTTGAAAAACACATTGATACTAGAATGACTTAAAACTTGGAAGTATGTAAGAAATTTAGGAAGAATTGGCAAAAGATTCAAGGGAAAGAAGATAACATGATTTGTCTTCAACTTTTTTCACTAATTGTCAATAAAACATCTTAGCAATTTAATTATTTATTTTTCAGCCTGTACAGTGACACTGACACCTTCCTGGTGGACATCATTCCTCCAATAACCACAACAGTGACTCACTATTTTGCCTTTTCAGTTCCACATCTCAGGCCATGAAAGATGAAATGAAAGGCTGAAATATTGAACATTGTTTGTGTATAGAGACAGCCTATTTGCTGTCCTTCCATATGCTGAGTCCAGACTAAGTAGTCTTCCAGGAGAATTTCTACATCACAGGGACATGACTACCCTTACATCACATTACAATGAACCCAGAAGACTATCTTTCAAAAAACAGAAAGTGAAAATGAGGCTAAGCAGGATGGATTTCAACCAGAAGGCATCAGCATCCTTCTGTTAAAGAGGAAGGAATGTAGCAGATATTAAGGTTAAGTTGGAGGGAATATCAGAAAAATAAGTGACCAAAACTGAAGACAGTTTTTCACAGGTTAGCAAATTCATAGCCAGACAGTTTTTATGTCCCAAATGGTTACAGAAAAAACCCACAAGAAAAGCATCTTAAATGTTCCCTTTTCTTTCTGTTTCTGTCTAAAAGTGACACATGATCCTGAGTCAGCTGCAGTACCTCTGCAGCCAATGGGAAGAGAAGGGTACCAAGGGAGGTACTCAGAGAGGTATCACCTACTTGGAAGGAAGGAAAACCTTGTGAGACACAGCTTAGAAACTACTCATTGAAGCATCAGGAAGTGGCAAGGACTCTCCATCGCCCTGACCATTCCTCACTAAGGGTACAAAACAACACAGTGAGAAGTACTGCTTCTGAACTGGTAAAATAAAAAGAAAAAAAAGAGCAATTTTCAAAACGCAAACAGAAATCAAGGATTCATAATTGGTGGTGATGTTTGGTTTGGGGTTTTTTTTTTAACCTATCTGTTTATATGGCTTGCTTGTTCATCTGTAAAATGGAGAAAAATTACCTGGCCAATTCTGAGTATTATTAAGAATTCTCTTTCTGCTATAGGTTTTAAATATTGCACACCAAGTCAGGCATTACCTAGGGGCTAAAAACTTTGAAAGAAAATACTAAATTAAGATGCACTGAATGAGAAAGGTACAATGAGGAGGAAACATGGTGTAACTTCAGACTTTACCACCATGTGCAAATCCTGCAAATCTTCTGTGCTGCTATAGCATTTCATGGACCTTCAGACAGGCAGAGCAATGCTTTGTCAATCTACTTTCCCACTAGGACACTTCTTATCCAGATTGTTTTCATATTAATGTTTGAATCAGCATATAGTACAGGGGGATACAAGTAAAGATAGTCAGGGAACTGGTGTTCTTCCACGTACAAATCTATGGATTCTGCACACCCCAATATCCTAGTTCTTCACTTTTCTAACTCGTTAGTGTCTAAAAGCACCTGTTAAAGGTCAGCATCACACGTATGTGTAAGCTGAAAAGCTAATTCCTGCATAGAAGATTTAACAGCTGAAGCATGAAACATACAGAAAGAAATGGATGCAAGAAATAGACTACAAGTGAAAACAGAATTATCAATAAAAAGTAACACATAACAGGAGTACAGCAACTGAGACTTGTTCATATTGCAGCAGGTTTTACAAGAGAAGGAAACCTTGTGGATTTGGATAGTGAGACCTCTTCCAAGCAAGAGAGGTGGCACTAATGAAAGCACTGAAATGACAAAGACTACCACAGCATGCAAAGGACAAGCAGGACATGATGATGTGACATCCAATCAGATGACAGGCAAAAGACAAAGTAGCATCTGATGTAGTAACAAAATATAATGTCAGCAGAAGCTGAAGAAAAGACAGGTAATATAATCAAAGCAATAAGAGAAAATATGACCTTTGTACCACCTTCCTAAACATATTTAAAGAAAATTATATGGCATGAAAAAGTGTGGATATGTACCACATTTTTAGCTTCAGAGATTAGAAGGAACGGCTAGAACTGCAAATTTTGGAAGAGCGTCTGCTTTTTGCAGACTGATTTGACAGCATTCACCTACAACAACAGAATTCTCTGAAAAAACAGAGAAAGATAACTGCTTTCATAATTGCTGATGGACACAGCATTATTTTCATCATGCTGGTTTTCCCCCAGAAAAGTGTAAAATCTTCAAATTATTTTTGTTTATTGATTTCCCAGAAATCTCATGATCTTAGGTGGTTGACTGACTTAAATTTCAGGAGGTCATACCTCTTTAAAAAGCTTAGTAGGTACTGCAATGGCCCTTTCTTCCTCCAGATAGGATGCCCAACACCATGCTTGCCTTCCTTTAGAGGGTACAGCTATAAAGAAGCATAAACCAGTGAAATAATTTTGTAACTGTTAACATCTCAAAAAAAAAAAAAAAAACAAAAAAAAAAAACCCACAACATTTTGAAGTTTATAATATACTTAAATTTGCATTTTATGAAATGCACTCATGGTGTTGTTCAGAACTTATTTCAGGAAAAGGAGAAGCTCTGTAGGCTTAAAAGCACTAGGAACATGAAGGTTCCTGGTTTGTCCAGAAACGTTTCCAGCAGTTCAAACGTTGATTAGTAACAAGAAAAAGCTCCTTCAGGTGACGAGAATAACTTACCAAGCCTTGCTCCAACTCCTTTTTCCTTATTGCTCCTAAGAAGCATTAAGATACACAATTTGCAGAAGTGTAAAAAGATGAGTTCAAATCACAAAATAGCTCAGTATTTTAAGGGGTTTCCTTTTCCCTCAAGTACTTCTTTTAGTGGAAAGCATTTTCAACTGGATACCACTCATAACAGGTTTTTTTAATCACAGTTGAAATACCCTATCCTTTAACAATACTCAGAATGTTTCTCACCTACTCCATCACTTTGTAGTTTGATGGGTTTGGGTAGAAAGGCAGTGATTTAACAGTATTTTCTCCAAGCCATCAGAACTCCCATCAGAGCTTCCCCCCCCCCCCATGATGTCATCAGCATATGACAGAAACCTCCAGTTTCAGGTTTGTTCATGCAGTATGAACACTCACATACACTTGCACAGTAGTTGCAATATTGCTTACAGTCCATCTTAATATTGGCTACAGTCACACCGTTTTTAGGCCTTGGAAATAAAGCACGACCTGCACTAGCAATAGCCAGGAACTTCAAGAACAGATGGCCTGTGAGGCCGGTCACGTATGTATCTACCTTCGTACACCTCTACTCTGCTCTACTGATCTCCACCTAAAATGCCTCCTCTGCACATGCAGCTTAGCATTTCAGACCATAAGCTCACACTGTCAGAAGGATTCATCACAGTCCACACTACGATTCTGGCTTGATCCAGACTGTGGGCTACTCACAGGAAAAATAAATCCCTTAAGTAACAGTCTGGCTTAGCATTTTTATGATTAAAACATGAACCATAACAATAGTGATGCCAAACTCTCCTGAAGAAAACTGATAATGTAACTCAAAGATAAGAAATTTCAGAGTGATAGTGATCGCTCAATGCTATCAGAGTACATTAATTTTATTTATGTATCTGGATTTACTGGATTTACCCACTTTTTATCTACTCCATTTAAGAAATAAGTTGCTCAGCTCAGTAATACAGTTTTGTGCTAGGTTCTGAATACAAACTGGTCTTCTATATTGGTTTATACTTTTATACTGATGTTTTCCCAAATAAAAATTAAAAAATCCCAACAGAGGAAATTTGTATGATCATTCTGTCAGTGGGCAGCAGTGATCTCCACAGAGCATCAGCATTGTACTTGTGTCTCACAGGCTTATCTCTTCAGTCTTAGAAGCAACTGTAGAAACATTTCAGGAGTGATTCTGTCTTGGGAGGGGATCTTTCCTAACTTTTCTTCTTGCATCTGCAACCAGTAGTTCATCTGCCTAGTGTACATCAGAGCTAATTAAAGCTCTGTGTTAATTAGTGACCTAGCAACCTCTGTTAATGTCTCCCCATCTACCATAAGAAGCACTCTGGAGGGCACGATGTAGGTCTGTGGTTGGTGTACCACTGAGGCATAATAGCAGCTGATTCTCCAATTCTTCCTAAAGCTATCTATCATACAAATAGCTTGAAAGAACAGCACTCATTTAAAATGTGTTTTATTATGTTGCATGATGCAGTATATGTCCCTTTGGATTGATTATACCAATTATTCCTAAACTGTTCCATAAATGTGTCTATTTACAGCACATAATAAAGATGCAAAATTGATCCCCAAAGAAACAAAACTAAACTTTCACTTCTGCTTGATACATGTCTTTCCACATCTGGGAACTCAATGGGGCTGATTCTCTCTAATACTGGCACTATTTAGAGGGATGAAAAGAAAAAAAGCCTAAAATGTACATTAGTTGCATTTACGCTCACTAGATCCTCCCCTATGCTGCCTTAAAATTTAATTGTTATAAATAACACTGGCACTGTCTTTTTACAGTACTGAAAAAATTCAATAGTGAATGCAAATTTTGTGAAACAATGCTGGCAATTCACAGTAAGATACGGATATTACCTAAAGAACTGATGGTTGAGATTTTTGTTTCATAATCTAACTTACTTTGTTTCAAAACTGTTATCTCCCCTTTTCTTTTTCTCCTGGCTCTCTGTGAGACTCTCAAGATCCTTCCTTCAGGTTTGTCCTCCTAAATTAGAAAGAGAGGAAAAAAAAGTACAGTAACCTCATTAGCTTAGAAATCTAGTATGATAAAACTTAAGATACTGAAGTTTAAACTGTGACTTCATTTAAATGGATATTGATCCAGCTCCTTCCTACCTCAAAGAAATGTGCAGATGTCTAATAGAAGCAAAGTGAGCCATCAGCCATCAGTAACAAATCACAGCAAAGACAGTGAAAATGACAGGCAGAAGGACTTTCACCACTCAGCACTCAGCCAGTCAGTCTTGCCTGACCCAGGGACAGACCATGAAGCCTTCAGCAGGTCTCGCTGAGACGCTGATAAATAACAGTATCTTTGGTATGTTCGTGCTTCCAAAATAGTTTAAAGGAAAATCCATCACAACTTTAGTCTGTTTTTTTCAAAGGTACAGTTGCTTTATTAAATACAAAATGGCACTGATACTTTTTATTTATTTCACTGTTTGTGTACTAACAGTTTTGTGAGCACCTGAGCAGATAAACAGAATAAGTACTCATCTGGGAGGGCAGATGCATGGAGACAAAAAAAGTATCCCCTGATTTCTGCCTAAGATACTGCTATACAGAGCTGCAAATTCCCTCCTGACAACTCTAGTGTCTTCAACCTTTTAACAATTTGATGGTTGCAGAACTCTACCCTTCTCCCTGAAAACTGTGCTACCCCCGGTAGTGTCACAGCTATTGGGAAGAAAACAAATATTATAGGAAAACAAACCATTATGGGAAGGTACTGTGGTACGCGTTTGCTAAAATGAAGAATAAATCCAAAAGGAAAAAAATCCAAAAGGTGCCCCAAAGCAAATTACACGGCAACACAAGAGCAAATCAAATTTTTGCCTATAATTTTCAAAGGCAAATTACACTTAGAAAATCCAAAGTATTCCCTTCTTAACTGTAGCATAGCTTTCTTTGTAAATAAATAATTGGTCTACAGTTATTTATCATGTGCGGAATGACAAAGTAACAGGTGTTGGGAAATATATAATCCTGTTTTTCCTTGCTGAAGACACGGCAAGTCTACATTAACATCATTTTTTCCTTTAAATTCTTTTTGTTCTGGTCTTAAAAATGCAGGGAAAAAAGATAAAAACCAGCTTTTATCAGTTCATTGTCAATAATTACAATTTACTGCTGAGGCATAATTAAATTGACAAACTAACCAGCTACTTATTGTGGCTCTGACAGAGTGATGAAGTCACTTCTCTTTGTGGACTCATGGAGCTACTGACATTGCAATACAAGGCCAAACTAACTCCCACCCAAATACTTGCAGGAATGGGTTTACGATGCAAACTAACAATTTCATCGGGATTCTCCTTCTTCTCCCCATTATCCCGAGACTCTTCTTTGAGAGGTAATTTTGCTTTTCTTTTCCGAATGCCTTTAGAATCATCTTCCCCATTGCATTCCATGCTGGGATTTTGCTCCTTTGGTTCTCTATCACAACAGTAACACAATGACACAAAGCCAATGTTATTTCACTTCTCATATTCATAAAACAAGTAAAAAAGCAAGTAAATGTGTGGGTCCCGTAGTATTATACCAAATATATTCTTAGAAATACTACTGAAAATTAAGTCTGTCAAAAGAATTTATCTGAAAGACACACAATAGTAACTGTAAAGGCAAAGTAGTCAGCTTATGCTGAACAAGTTCTACGTGTTTTAAACAGTGTGTCTTTTTCCATGTACCATCAAGTCCCCCAGAGAAGCAAACTGTGAAATGTTTAGGACTGCAGGGCAGTTTAAAGAGAGGAAGGCAAAGGTAATTGTTAAGTCTGACACATCTAATTGGAGAAAGCTGGCATATGACTGTACAAATTGCTAAACAAGAAATCAGAACAGAAAACTTTGAAGCAATTAGCTAAAAATGAAGGAAAATGTACAAAATCATAAATGTTAAAAACTGCCATAATCTAGCAATATGCAATACAGAATGGACACACTAACACAAACATGCTTTTATGATGAGACGAAATGCACTAGCTGAAGAAAAGGAACTGAGAAACTGCAGTATGTTCATGTTTTCACTCACTGTCATCTATAAAACAGCTCTTGCACTTAATTATAATTAACTTACCACCCCAACCATCTCATTACTGATTATCTTAATGCCAACGACTATGAAACAGGGTGGGAGTCTGACACTGATTCATGCATCCCATAGACTGTTTTACTGCTTGCATCTGACAGCAGAACACGGCACACTCTGAGTAAGAAGACTGCCTTCAATGTCAGCGTTAGACAAAACCAAATGTTGTTAAGGCATTTACACAAAAAACAGTGAAAGAACATTATAAACCAATGGTGACACCGAAACTTGTCTGCATAATACCTTCTTTTGCCCCACCATGAACATTTTGTCCCACCACTTCTCTCTCATGCTGCAGTTATGCCAAATTCATTGTTTCTATGCTTTATTACAGCACCTACTTGTTTTTTACTTGCTGGGCACATTTCTGGCTGCAAAATTTCCCTTCAGGAACAAATTCTTCTATGGTACCATAGCGGTAACAGTTTTCACAGAAAACGAGTCCATCCACTTTTGCAGTTTCCTTCAACCTTGTGGGGATCCCTGTCTTTTCTGAAAAGGCTGCACAACGACAAAAGTTAACTTCACGTAGGTAGAGGTGATACATTTTCAACCATCCTCAGCATGCCTTGCCAAGCAAGCAGAAAAACATCAGCCACATCACTCTTGTCAGAATGAAGAACTAGGGGTTAGTGTTTGTATGAGATCCAGACTGCTGACAAGCAAGTTGGGTTTTCATATTGCAACAGGAGACAGGAACCCACTGATTCTATGATTCTGTCACTGCTTGATGTGGCTAGTCGTGGAAGGACTGAATTTTGTGACAGACACCACATTGACTGCCCACAGTGTCATCACTGCTCAGAATCCATGACCTCATTTCCTTCTGCTATGCCTATACGTAAATTTGGGAGAAAAGGGTTGGGGGGAATTTTCTTCCATTAGGTGAAATTATTTCTGGAAGCAAATCGCTGACTGCATTCTGCAGTCTCTAGCAGCATTAGCTATTGCTCAACCCGCCCGAGGTCCACCACAAGCAAAAAATCACTAAACTTGTAACAAAGCAATATTCAAATACTAAGTTACTCACTTATCCTAAGCTGCAATTTCCCTAGACCAGGCATATAGCCTAGGAGAGGCTATATCTAGAAGAGAATGCAGTTGCTTTCCCTCACAAGCAAGTATGAAGCACTGCCAAGTACTCCAGCCGCTAGAACAGGTTGTTGTCTTTGCACCTCCCCGAAAGGCAAATTGCAAGTCACAAACTATTTATTTTGCTTAAGCATTGTACTGTCTTTGAAACCAGAGTCAAATGAACTCTTGCTTGCAGGCTATATCCCCTAGAAGAATATATAATGTATGTTTTATTTACACACCAGCATCATTAGTGTTCATCATTAGGTTCAAAACAACTATTTCTTCTCACAATGGAAAATTTTAGCAGTGTTTTTACTTTTGGAGAGCACTAAATTGATCATGGACAGTTTAAGATAGTAGCAGAATGCTTACTTGATACGTTTATACATCCATAAACACAATTTAATTCAGTAGAAACACAATTTTTTGTGTAGGTTTGTCAGACTGTAGGGGATGCAGCTGCATGCTTTACAGTCGGTAACTGTGATCTCTCGGTCTAAGCAGAGAAGCTGTTGTGCTACAACACTGTCACAATGTTGCTACGCTCATCACAGATTTGAAACTTGAATTAACTGTCATTGCCTTGCTACAGAACACATTAACTGTGGTCTGAAGCTTCAAACCTCGGGGCGGGGGTGCCCAAATTACTTTCCCACCAGTGTTAACGTTACACATGACAACTATGATCTAATGGTGAAGGAGCAGCAAAGGAAAAGCTCTCACTGACTTCGCTTCTCATGCTTATAGGGATGATTCTGAAATAAAAATTGTGAAGTCTGCTTTGCAAAGGACTTGCAGAATGCATATTTTAAAAGAAAGTTGATAACATGTAATACCAACAAGGAAAAAATGAGGAAGTTGTAAATAATCACAAAACCAGTTGTGATATTCTCTTTCACACTACTCCATCATTACTGCAATCAGTGTAAAAAGACTGCAGTAATTTATGACCACGCAAACCAACTTTCTTTGAACAAAACAGGTGTTTCTTACTCCAGTATTTTAAATCCAGGAAACACCTTATCTGGTAGATAGATACTACAACTCTTAGAATTTTAGCATTCCAGATAAACACAAACTGTTACTACACAGTGATTTTAATGCTGCAAAAAACCACAGTCAGCAGGAGAAAGGCATCTCTGTGGGTACACACTGTACATCCAACACTGACATTGGTGGTGGCAGCTCAGCTGATCATACAAAGGCAGTTTGCAGTGCACAAATGAACTCCAGGCAGTTAGTAAAGTCTGTGGGCAGTCTGGAGAACCAGCTCAACAAAAATGACCTCCAAAAAATTCCCAATAATTTAAAGAAGTTTACTATTTTTCAAATTAAATAGAGGGGAAAATATCAATTCTAAATTTAGAGAAAATTACTGTAAGGAAAGAATTGTGGCTGTAATTGAACTTCAGATGTTTAACAGAGGAATTACTTTGTTTTAACTTGAAATGAATTTATTTTCACACTAATTTACATCCCAAGAAACCGGTTACTTCATTGGAGACACTCTGTCCATTAAAGCAAGTAAGTTTTTTTTTATTATTATTTTGGAGGCAAGCTTTAAGGAAAGCTGACACATCAAAGAAACTACAGTCTACCACAGAAAATGTTTACTGCATCTTAACTGACCTTCTTGAGCAGTTGGAACCATCCAGGTTGTGGTAGCAGTTGCCTTTTTAACACTTTCCATCTCAGTTTCATCTGTAATTACTTCCAGGGCCCCAAATTCATTGACTCTAAACTGTAAGACAAAACAAATGGCATAGTAAAAATTTACTAGAAGTCTCTTGAAGTGTCTTCTATTCAATATGGTTTTTACATGGTGTCCTCACCACATTGCCTATTTTCTATGTGTTCCTGCTTAGCCCTACAGAAAAACCTTTCAGGTTTCTATCAAGCCAAATGAGAATTAATTTTGATATCTATAAATATTAGTTTACAATAGATACTGATACAGATGCCTCCAATATCTAACTTACACACACAAATTAAAAAAAATCAGTAACAGAAATTCACAGGAACATCCCCTAACCATATGTTTTGCACTGTCAGCAAAATAACACATTCCAGACACCAAGTATTCTTTCTGACAAGGACAAGGAAGTTGAATGAACATCACACACCAAATGCTTCACAGAGTACAGAAATTTCAGCATCCTCTGAAAACACAGTACTTCTCCACTATAAAGTGCACATAAACAAACATCTCAAGGCAGTTTATGAGGTGTTTAATTACACACTGAATGTGATATTACTGTCAGCCAGACGCAAGGCTCAACAATACCCCACATGCTGTGCTTACACTGGAGCACCGCGAGTTATAGCCGTCCTGCCGCCAGAAGAAAAGTTTCTTCCCAATGCCGTAGTGATTACAGCACTACCACATGAAAATAGCTTCTGCTTCCCAGTCACTACGCGGTTTGCAGGCCCAGCTGGCTACACGAGTTTAGCTCAAGGCAGTGTTTTGTCCCTGATCTTCTGCTCTGAACAGCAAAGGGGTGTCTTTGCCACAGAGAACAGGTCTTTATCAGTGTGCTGCTCTCACCAATAGCTTTCAACATGGAAAATTACATCTGTGAGAGTCTTTCAAAGCTCCCCAGCATCCACCAGAGAGAATGCTCCTTCAACAAAGCTCCCCAGCATCCAACAGAGAGAATGCTCCTTCGAGGCACTAACATGAAGCCTATTTCTGCTTCTCTGGTCAGGCAACTTTACCTTGGGAAAATGACAAAGGGAACAATTGCCCGGCCTGGCACTACCCTGACCCTCTCTGTGCCTCCAAGAGGCTGTTGAATGCATCACTTTCATTCATTTTGGACCCCATTCTGGTACAGCCCTGAAAATACGTCATTCTGGCTGCAAGCAAAGGTGACCCCCATATACACATACCACAGTAGTGTGCTTTCATTAATACAGTCCTTCCAGCCTTAACATTTGCAAAAAGCCGGCAGGTCCTGAGGAATGTGAACAGCTAAGAAATAATAAGCTGAGGGGAGGGAAAGGAAGAAGAGGCCCTCACACAATCGTATGACATCTGGAGCTAAGATTTTTACTTGTGATCAACTGTACTCACAACAAATATGAAAGCATGGACAAACTGCTGATAAATCCATCTGGACTAAAGCACCATGAGTTCGACTTTGAAAGGCAACCAAATGCAGTAAACACCACGTGCTGATACTTCAGTTTTTGGAGAGACATTCATGCTGTTCCACCCAAAGCAAAGCAGTAGAGTTACTATTCAGAAGCGTCTTACAGCTGAGTTACATACTCAGTCTTGTTCCTATTTTGGTTCAGCTAATTTTTGCTATTGGTGCCTCTGCAACAGGTGGATGCCAGAGGGAAAACCTTCCTTGCTTTCAAGAGCTTCAACTCTGCAAGAGCTGTCTCACAGCAGGCAAGCTGTGACCATGGGCCAAGACACCTGCAGGCTGCTGCAGCCTACTGGGCACAGGGACATTACTGACCAACTCTTGAAAACACTTTCCCACACCTTCATACAGTATCAGCTGGAACATCCATACACCAAAGGTATTCCTGAACGGTCCTGGGATACCTAAATACCTGGAATATTTCCACATGACTCAATCAATGTCCAGACCTGATACCACACACATTCCTCCTCCACCGGAGCCTCCTGTGGAATACAAGGACATCACCCCAGGTAATGCAGTGACCTGCTAGCCTTTCTGGCTCCAGAGGGCTGACTGATAAGCATCAAACAATGGAAGACAGATGACTGCAGGGAAGGCTGCTCCCAGCTACTCTTTCCCTGGAGGCTGTTACCAGCAACAAGAGCTGAACCCTTAAGGAAAAGCTCTTCAACAGTCAGATCACCACACTAAGATGGTCTCCCTGATGGGGAGTGACAACTTGCCACTGCCTTAGCAGGCAGGAGGGCAAAACAGTCTGCCTGGGCACTGCCTGAATGACTGCTGTAACTCCTGGTTTTGCCTGCAGCCTCCCCTTTACCAGTGTCAGAGGCCTCCAGCCCCTGTTTGGATGCAAACCTAAATTCATGTCTGCTCTCACTCCCTATTTCCCCAGCAACAGCGTCAGCACTAATGCATACACCAAGATCTTTGTGGCTAACCAGAACAACACCTCAGACCTGGGGAGTCATAACCTGCTTTTAGCTTTCACATGAACAGCTTGTGACAAATGTTAACTGCTTCATAACAGGATAAATAGATGTACAAAGCAGCATGCTGCACAAAGTCATCACAGGATAAAAGTTGCCAGAGCGACATGCCAACTAGTGTCTACTGTTGGAAGTATGACAAAAAAAAGGATCTAGATTAATGGTGGTTTATGTGCCTATGAAAAAATTCAACACATTTGTAAGTCTCTTCTACTTAGACAGTAGGCAACAGAAAACCTAAAAGTAAAGGTTTCATCATAATATTTCCTCCAAGCCAAAATACCGTAAGAGCAGTCCTCCCAGACACTTCCCTAGGTGTCTTAACATTTCGGAATTTCACAGCAGATGATATAGAGGGAAAGAAACAGTGCCTTTGAGCTAGCTTCTGAGGATGGCTCTCTAGCTTTCTGAGAAGTAAAAATTTGTTTTCACGTCACAAAACTCCCTAAGTAAATAAAGAAATTTGCATTGGATGAAGAGACTTCCCTTCAATCTGCCTTCATTGCATCAAACAGTAAAACTACCCTTTACAGAAACAATGTCAGGCCATTACCAAGTACTTTATAAATAAACTCACAAAAAAGATTGATTTTTGTCACTTCAATGTTTTAAAGAGAATATATTATAAGACTTGTTGGGTATAAATTTAATCCACTTGACTTTTGTCAAATGTCTGTTGGCAAATTTTAAGTAACCTCTTCAGATAATTCTCTGTCCCATGCTATGGTCTTAAAAGATCAGACACCAACAAAGAAGAGAAAGAAACCTCAACAGCTTTTCTGAGCAAATTCACAGTAAGATAAACAGGAATAAATATAACATCTGGATAGAAAATCTAACTTCCAAAGTTTCATATACAGGTGAGCAATAAGGGTGAAAATACACATGTTCAAGTAACTGCAATTCTTTTAATGTAAATATATTGTAACTGAGTTGGCAGAAAGAGTCCGGCTGCTACTAGGTTTAACTACACAACACAGAACTTACTCAGCTGCCTTTTCTGCAGTTTCTACAAGGATCAAGAACAGTAGCTTCCATATAAACATCCCCAGAGATTCCTTCCACTCAGAGCTGAAATACATTTTCACGTTCTCAGGAAACGATGCCCTGATACACTAAAACTTCAGCTTATATGACTGTTAATTTTATCCCCAGGAAAATGTTAATATTCATTCAACAGATAACAAACTTACTGAGGCAAGTCAAGGCTTAAATAAATAATAAACATTATCAATACTTTTTGAACCATTTCTGTCTGTTCACATGCTAAGTTTTTCTACAGGGACCAAAATTACTTTCAATAAACATTCTCCAAAAAAAATTAAAATTGTATGAAAATTTACACAAGACTGGAACAAGTATCATAAGCCACTGATATGAAGCCTTTGTCTATTACAAGCAATAGTATCACACAAAGTATTTCATAAAAGTTTCAGAAGCAACCAGGTTTTCTGTTACCTGGTTGTAGAGTACTGTCTCTACTTAAAGTCTGTTCTTGAACTCCTTTCTTGAAAAACCTCCTTTTAGGTTGTAATTTCCATGTATTCATGGCCAGTTTGTACTCATTTTCTCTTAAGCCACATTACTCTATAGATTACATAGCTGCGGTACCCTAACATTTACTCTCTTGGTATAAAGCAAGAAATTATGTACCTCCTCCAACTTGATTTTATTGTACTAAGCACAAAGTTCTTCTGTTCTCATGAAAATCTTTTCCATCTTTCTGTTCAGCCTGTCATTCTTTGCCCACCATGTGCTGTGCTGAACCATGGAAGTTCCACGGAACATAACAAACCATAACACCAAAAGTGGACTGTTGCTGCTGTCTCTCCTCCAGTGGGTTTAGTTTATTTCCATTTCTAATGGAAGTGCCTTGCCTTATCCTGTTGGCTGGAAGATGCTGTAGTTTTATGTAGGGGCAATTTAATGTTAAAAGGGCTTTCAGTTCTCTTTTCCACATTTCATAAAAGTACTCCTGAGCATTTGTCTCTATGTGGGATGAAAAAAATTGCAAACAATGCAAAATGTCTATTATATTGTAGATTAATTCTTACAAACTCAAACCTGTTGGGAACAAATACATAAAATCTAGTTTCAAATTAAGTCCCCACTGTTACATGTGTCCAATTCAGCGCAACACAAATCAGACTATCAGTGTTTGCTGTTACTTGTGCCCTCTTAAGAATGTAAAAGATCTCATCAGTTGCCACAGGTATCAAATCAGAATAAAAGCTGCTATCATTTTATATATGGTCAAATTATTATTTGGGAGAACTGACAAATAAAAACAAAGAGAAAGGAAGAACAAGTAAGTGCAAAGGAAAAAAAAATAACAAAACTTCCACATATGTTAATGCATGGCTTTAAAATAAATTAGAAAAATCAGCCAATACTACCATCTACTGGGCAAGATAAGGACAAAGACTTCATTGCAATAAAGACAATTGTTGCTGCATTCTGACAGTAACTTCAGCAACAAAACATATCTTGACACCACAACAGTGATTGTGGAGACGTTCAGAAGAAACCTGCAAAATTTTTATCACTCAAAACAGAAGTAGATGGAGTAAATGCTCAATGCTTTTTATGCCTATGAAGCAGTTAAGCTTAAAGTAGCAGAATTCCACAGCAGTTTATCAAGAGGACAGACACCTGGGACTTCAGTGATACAAGCCAAAGAAGTACACTCTGATCTCTGGCTAGTAAAACATTATCATCATTCTTGATGTTAATCACCATTTAGTCACAGTTGTTTCAGTGGGACTGCTCAAATAAATCAGAGCTTTTATGGCATTTTACGGTTGCTTGTCTTTTTAAAGTGAAGGAATCATCTGTCACCATTGAATTGTACAACCATCTTGCTACATGCCAAATTATTTTTTACATATTACTTCAGCTGAATAAGTTATTAAATACCAGAGCTTGTCCATTCAACCAGACCTCTCTTCCCTCTGTATGTGATACACTCTTTACATGCACAATCACATACTATTTTTTCCACAAAACCCCCATCCCAGGCAAGGGCTGGATAGCATTCAGAAAAATGAGGCAGCTGTTGGTATTTTTATACTCTTTCTTCAAGCAGTAAAGCCAGTCTTATTTACTCTGCATGGTTTGAAAGCAGTATGAGTGTTTATTTTCTTTAAAAAAAAAACCAACATACAACAAAGCACATGTACCTAAAAAAGCTTTAGGCACTCTAGCAATTACTGTTACAATGCAGTGCAAAGTAACTCCTGAAACAAAATCTCTATTCTCAGCCACTCACAAAAGAAAAAAAACCCTCTCTTGGTAGCTCTTCATCCTTCTGAGTACTCTGCTCCCAGCTTATTTTAAAGCACTCAGTAAGCATGTGACCCCTTACATTTGCCTTGTCACAAAATTTTGACTCTTTCAGGGATAGAGAATATTGTGGAAATGTGTTCCTGCACCTGACAATTCAGTTTCTTCAATGATGAGAAAGGATCCTGCCTGCACACTGTTACTCTGCAAGTATGGCAAAAGACAACTTCAGCAGGATCACAGGGTATCTAGGGCTCCCTAAACCATAATCTGCAGAGATTAAATTCCTCACCAAGACCAAGGGGCAAGGCCAGACCCACTCTCACTGGAGTGATGCTGTCAGCAACAAAGTCAAGCACTTCCACCAATCTTGGATTGATTTTAAGATGCTTCAGTAACACTGCAGTAGACTAATCCTGAAGTAACAAAGAAGAGAGAACAATTTGCATCCAAAAGGAAAGGTTTTTTTCCTATCTGGGCAGGCACAAGCAGGAAGGGATTGCTATCAAATTATATCTTTCTAAAAATAAAAATAACAGGAACATTCTCTCATCACTGCTGAACAGAAAGCTTAAGTACCATCAGAAAACATATACCTTTAGCAAGAGAGACTGACATTTCCCCAGCATATACCAATACCTCAGTCTTGTCTGCAGTCATGTTTATCTACTTTATTCTTAGACACTCCTCAGGCTCTTCCAAACCCCCCCACCCCGCTTCAAGTGCTCAAGAATTATCTTAGTACCAGAGGGCTTCCCACTGATTCCTCTACACTGCAAACTCAGTCTGCCTTATTATCTCCACTTGAGTAGGAAATTGCAGCTAAACAGACTTTCTTAAGGTGACACATAAATCAGCAACAGAGCCAGAAGTCAAGGCCTGCCAAGATGACGCTTATTGATCCAGAAGTTGACCTACAAGGCAACCCTGGCTCCGAATTATTTTCGCCAGAGTATTTCTAAATACAAAACACTAATATCTCATGGGAAGCCCAAGCCAACAACAAATAAAAATGGCTACCTGCCAAAATTTTGGTTCCAATGGGTTGTTCGGCACTGCACAGGAAGGCTGTGGTAGAAAAAAGTGCAGTGCTAAGCGTTCCTGTGTGGGATTTACCTGCAATAATCACAAAACTATTTATTTTCCTTCCTGAAACCCTCTGCCCAGTGGTTTACAAGTTTAACAGCATCTACAGCAAATGGCACAGGAGATTTTGTGGTAAAATAGCATGTGATCACTTAAGGAAAGACTACCAGGACTACACAGGAGGAAACCCAAACAAAGATCCAAAGGCAAACCTAAATCCAGCATTTCTTGCCTTTGCAGTTTTAACAATTTTAATAGTGAAATTTCCTTTTTTGATCTCTTTTTTTTTTTTATATAAGGTTGACTCATTTTATGACATTGCAAAGTTTTAACCAGAAATCTATGGTAATGAAGCAGAGCACGAGCTAATTAATTACATTAGATTGCACCAGAATAAAGCTAAATTCATGTGGAAAGGACCAGGTCACTAGGTAGATCTGCTGGGGTGGGGCTCACACATGGTCAGAGAAAGCCTCCGTCTACCTTGTTTTCTGCTTCCTATGCTACTCCTTTTCACCTTCCCTGAAGGGAATCCATCTTCTCTCTGGAGCAGCACCTTCCCAGTGCCAGCAGTGATTTAACCAGTTACTGGTAAATGATGTTTCCCATGGACACCACTCTCACAGACTCTCCAGCCTCTCCAGATTCAAAGTGCAGCACAAGTCACCATGAGAGAACACAAACAGCTTTGCACTGAAAAAGCACTGTACTCATTTATTGCCTGAGACACTACCGATATTTCTATAACTGTGAGAAAAGAAGCTGTTCTTCAATCATTATCTCACGCAAGCTTGAACACAATTTCAGCACAGGCAGGTGGAAGGATGTACTTTACTGCCTTGAGTTGCTGCACCCCTGCATCCTGAAACACAACAATCCAAATCACTGTTACCTTCTTTACAGCACTGCTGGAAATACCAAACTCCACTGGCCATTATTCCACCATACAGTTCCACTACTCTAGTTGGTTTCCTACAATCTTTGCTGTCCAACTTTATTTACAGGTTAATTTCTTCATCATCAAATTTTAATTTTTTTTCTTTATGTTCAAGCACAATTTGCAAGCTGGAAATAACAACCAAAATTCTGTCCACGCAGTATATAACTGCTCACTTTCCAAACACAGCACTAGAAAATGCATTAAGAAGTACTTCATAAACTTCTGTCACTGCAGTAGGAAGTGACTGTAAATTATTACAGCTTTTCCAATTTAATGAGTATATTTAAATCTTGAAGCCATGGTGTTACTGTGTGCACTCAGCACAGAGATTTAAAAAAAAAAAGGGAGAAAAAAGAGGAGCATTGCACATTTACATTCACACCATGCAGAGTAACTGGTAAGCACTGATGTTTTTCAGATGAGCATATATTACTTTGCCTGCCACATGAAGGCATTCTGTAATTTGTAAACTATTTTAAATTCTACTGGAATTCAAGTTTTCTGTTTTATTTAAACATCTTGAAAGAACTAATATACAATGCTAAAATTTTTGTTCACAGTCTTCAGTGCAACATACTGTACAATTTTTAATTCTCTCTATTCCGTGTGTAATTTGAAATTCTGGCATTTTCCACAACTACTCACTACTTATCTGTCACACAGCATGCTCAAAGCAGTGTTCAAGAAGTGTTAACTATTTTTGCTGAAGATTTTTAACAAAATCTGTATGAGAATGTATGTCCACAGCCTTCTCCAAGTACAAGCAACAAAACCCTAACAACTAACAGTGCCCCAAGTCATCGGAAAAGAACATTTTCTGCATTTTACTGGTATAGGAACAGATGCAGGAATAAGAGACTGTGGCATGGCTGAGAACGGAAGCTCAGTATCTGATTTGGCTCCCTCATTTTGATTAGACTGGGAAGTGAGTGCCCCCTGGTGCAGCTCATCTCACTCAAGTCTGGTAGGCATGAAACTGCCTACAGGACTTCCTAACGAAAAGAAATAATCCAAGTATCTATTTCTGATTTAGATGTTCTTCTGCACCTTAAGAAAAGTTAGATTTAAGAAAAGATAAGAAAATATTGAGAAAAGTTACTTTTCAATGTTTCAAGAAATAGTTTGCTCTACTTGCAATAGCGTTTTACCAACTTTTAGTCATTCAGGAACTCATACTCACAAAAATGAAGTGGTTCTAAAAAGAAGGGTTGCTCATGTATACTTGCCTAACAATCCCAGGCTGTATATTAACACAGCACACCAGAAAAGAGATTTCTTAAAACATGCATATGTTAAAATAGGCATGAAACTTCATCATGCAAGCAGTAAAGACAAGCAAATGCTATATGACTTACAGGACTAAAATAAGGAGTTCAAGTAGGTAACTCGCTAAAATATCTATATTAAAAAGCAGCATTTCAACATTTTGGTATAGGTTTAATTGAATGTTAATATGCTCATAAAATATAGTTTACCAAATCTGACTATTCAAAGACAATTTCCCCTAACATTTTAGGAAAAGACTAAATGTGAGAATTTAAGCAATACATTGTCTGCAATGGATATTTAAGCTATCACTTATAATTTGTTGTAAAATGCCTCATACACTCTAATCTATTACCAAGCTGTAAAAATAGAACATTTGTATTTGAGTATCTTGCTATTACAGTGTTGTCACCAGATTTTTCAAGTGCATTTCAATGTAAATATACAACAATGGTTTGATACCTTTAATGGAACAAGTCTATTAAATTTTTGAAAGACACATGCAAGCTTACAATAAGTAACTGCTACGGAAGGTCATTTTCTTTAGGTTCAGGACGCAATAGCAAAATACGCTGTGATCAGGAGAGTTCAGGTAAATAATCCTCATTAACCCTATTCTGAGAATTCCACAAAGAGCATAACATATCTTCCATGGTCACATTTACAGTTTCAAGTGATTAGTCACCCTTTTAACCATCAGTATTTAGAAGCAGTCCTGAAATACAAGTTGTTACAATTATAATAAAATCTTAAAAGTCCTTACTATTTTAACAGCTCAAATTGTTTCAGTATCTGTGTAAACACCTAGTCTCTCACTGAATCTTGATGCTCCCTGGTACAGTGACCTCCTCAGGCTAATTCTGCATAGTTAGAAAATATTCTTCCTTCAGCCAGTCTTAAAAGGGCTCCATTTCAATTTCATCCCTTTCATCCCTTCAATCCCTTGCTTTTGTATCCAAAAAATGTAAATGAGCAAACACCACCACCCACCCCCACAAAATAATAACCCAAAAAGGAGCTGCCTGGCCAATACTCTGTATCTTTCACCATTCTGGGTAGACTACTACTGCACCTCTGAAGGCACCTTCCCTAATGCTTGGACCAAAGAAAGAATCCCTGTCCAAAAATGAAATATTTTGTTTCCAAATTAAAATAAATAAACAAATCAACCAAAAGAGCAGCCTTAAAATGAAGCTCATGCTTTCCTGAAAAGGACGTAGTTAAAAATCTTGTTACATGATTTCTTGAAGTTACCCTGAGCTACCTCCCAGTTCCTTTCCCTCACTTTACATGGAAACTTTTCCATTCCTCTACTAATTAATGACTCAAACTTTGCTTCAGTTCTGTTTGACATAGGGTAACCACAACTGAAAAAAGCAGAAACCAGTGATTTATAGGAGATTGTTATATTTGCCTGCACTGTTCCGTTTTGTATTGCTCAAATATTTCAATACTATAGTTCCCTTTCACACAATGTTGCATATTAAAACAGAAAGAAATTTTAAAAGCTTGGACTTAAAAATACAGAACTGTTCAGAGATGTGGAAGCACATCATAGCCTTGGCTATCATCACCACTGTGAAATGATGAAGTCTGAAATCCTGAAAGAAGGCAGCGGAACAAATACTGAAACAGCAGCACTGGACTTCAGAAGAGGTGTATGTTGGCTTGTTCAGAGATCTGCTTGGCAGGATCATACAGGAGACTATTTTAAAGGGTAAATAGGCCCAGGAAATCTGTCTCTCTCTCCAGGGACTTCACACCAGGAGAATGAGGCATGTCAATGTGCAAGAAGTTAAGCAAATGTGGATGAAGGCCAACATGAATGAACCAGGGACTCCTGACTTAGTTCAAGAAGGAAAAGGAGGTAAGCAGAATGTGGAACTGGAAACTTTATAGACAAGGTATAAAGTGACATTGCTGTAGTGTACAGCGATGGAATTAGGAAATCCAAAGCTAAGCCAGAGAATAAACTAGCAAAAGCAACAATAAAGGCTTCTCTACCCGTACAGGCAGGAAAAGCAAACTATGAAATTGAAAGGAATGGCTGATAAACTGAAGGGCACAGTTGCTGTTCAGACAGACCTCAATATGCTGAAGAAAATGGGCTAACAAGATGTCATAAAGGTCCACCAAAGCAGGTGCTAGGCCCTGCACCTGGAACAGAGCGTCTACATGCACTGGTTCAGACCAGGGGCTCACTATTTGAGAGCAGCTTTGCAGAAAACCTGTGAGTTGAATATGAGCCAGCAAGGTGCCCTGGCAGCAAAGGTGGCCAGGAGCACCCCGGGCTGCCTGAGCAAAGGGCAGCCAGCAGGACAAGGGAATGCACCATTCTCCTCTAGTTAATACTGATGAGAGCATATGCAGGCCACCGTGTCTACTAGAAGAAAGGCACTCACATACTGGAGCAAGTCCACCAAACCAGGCAGGGGCTGTGCCAGATGACAGCAAGAAGCTGAGTGAATCCATTTGCTCAGTCTTAAGAACAGAAGGAGAGATTTTACTGCTCCCAGCAGTTAATGGGAGGATATGGAGGGGATAGAGCCAGGTTCTTCTAAGATGTGCACAGAAAGACAAGAGGCAACAGGCATAAGCTACGAAAGGAGAAATTCCAACTAAGTAACCATAAAAGGAAAAAATTACTATGAGTATAGACCAATGCTGGAACAAGTTGTCCAGAGAGACTGGAGTATCTCCGGCCCTGGAGATAACCAAATCCCGAGCAACCTGATCTAACATGCCCTGAAGTCTGGGGCACTCAGTCTGGGTGGTGGCCTGAAGCCCTCTGCAAAGGAAATTATTCTGCAAATTTATTCTACTGTTCTGCAATTAAAAAAAAAAAAAAAATTCAAACAAAACCACAAAACAAACAAGCAACCTAAACACCAACAGAAAAACACATTCACAACATGTATGTTCTGAATTTCTGACCTTTTGGACTCTACTTCAACAATAGAAATCCCATCAGGCACCAAAAGATAAAAAGTTGTTTCAAATGCCACACATTTTCTTGTGAGATTCCTTTCAAAAACAAGCTACGAGCAAACCACATTAGTTTGAACGATACGACTATATTGACTTTAATCAACAGGAAATAGGTACAAGACAGTCTCTAATACCAAAATTGCAAGCACAGCAAGGGACACCTTCTGACGACACAGTAAAAAGTATGAGATCAATAAAAAGAAACTGAAAACAAAATAAAATAGTTATAATTTACTTCAGGAAACTCAAACAGTGTGAAAAATCTAAGCAAAATTACTACTCCAATATAATTCAAATTTCTAAACTGTACCAAGCTCAGAAGCACTCACTTTATTCATCTTTCTAGGCACCCACATGACAAAAGCACAGCAAAAATAAATTATTTTTAGAACTAAAAAGAACTAAGAATGTAAGACCGTGAGAGTCAATGACAGTATGAAAATTCTTAGTGATACCGTAATATAATGCTCTAAGTGGACTGAATTTTCACACTTTTGAGATTTCTTTGGGATTTTGTGCATTTGATTAATTCTGTCTGTATAGTGAAGCAGTGCTAATTTATGCCTTCCTACAGGGATGACGGCTGTCTGTGCCAGCACCACAAACTGAATCAAGAAACTCCAGAGCTAAAACCTAACAGGCTACAGTCTCTTAACTCAGAACTGCAGATTCATGTTTAATTCATAAAAGCAGATACCTACACACCAGCTTTTCAAATGCATTCTTTTGTCATTTAACATTTTTATTTCACTTATTCAAAAAGTTACATATCTTACCTTTAGGTCACTTCCTGGCAAAGTACCTATGCCATCCTTCCAGTCCATTGCACTAAATACATCAAACTCCTGACCATTTCCACTAGAGGCAGATTCATTCATGATGCATGTACTAAAAAAAAAAATAAAAAAATCTGAAAATTCTGTAAGTGGTTAATGTTTCTATCACCAGATATTTCTTCTAATGCATTTCACAGATTTGTATCAAATGCTTCCTGCTGCACACTGGCAACGTGGACAAGTGATGACAAGGGTGAGAATATACATGATGTAATAAAGGTAAAGGGAAATCTTTTTAAAGCTTTGAAAATAATACCTTTTTCACACACTAGGAGGCAATGAGGCTGTACTGGAGAGAAAAAAAATTCAAAATACAAATAAATTGACGTGAGGAAAATGCTTCAAGTACACTTAAAAACATCTGTTCTGGGAAAGGCAAGACATGAGTACATGCCTATAATAAATACACTAAGCACTGATTAACAGAACTGCGTTTCCTTAATACTGGATAACATGCTGATGTGAATGCTTTACCCAAGTTCAAATTAAAATTTCAAAATTAATTTGAAACTGTCAATTTCCCAATCTGACTCAGGACACTCGAACATTCTTTATCTGTTTTCATACAGTTTCATTAAATTTTGAATTGCATTTGTTAAACCTTATTTTCAGGTAGAGAAGCACATATACACCAGAGAAACCTACTGCTTTGGAAGACTTGACTTTACTGGATCCCTCTATTTCAGAACAGTGAATGGAGAGAAGGTAATATTTATCTTCAGAAATAGTGCACCTGGACATCCCTACCTGTGGTAAAAAAATTGCACAAGCAACAGAACCACATTGCACTTGCCCAGCTTCAGCTCACCACTTGTCTGCCACAAACACACCATCAGTTGCACTGAAATGCAAGTGTTTCTAGTAGCCAGTTGTGAGCTCCACCAACATCTGCCTTCCCACTTCTCACAAACCCAGAAATCTTTAAATCTGCGCCCAGCGCCTAATTTACTACTTGTTCAATGTGGAAACTGACTTACTAACTTTGTTTCTGGAGAACATCTAGACCATGCCTAGCAGCTGAAATAGTTTGTGGCAAAATTAGATGTCATTGTTTGTGAACTATTAGCAAAACCTCACCACTTTTGAAATTTGCACTTTCCTAACTTTTTGGAATGTAAACTCTCTGAACTTTTAAACGAACACTTTCTAAGCCTCCTACCCCCATCTGGAGACTGCAAACTTTTGCTGCAAGCATCAGTACTTGAAATTCAAACAGATAGAGAGCTTCCTCAGAGCTTAAAATTGCATTCTAAAATCTAATTTCTACCTTAGGTCCCACTCTGAATCTGCAAATACTCTCTGAAATCTTGACTTTTCACAAAAAAAAAAAATAAAAAATTGTGTTTCCTCTTCATTTCTAGCAGAAGTCTTTAAAATCCTGAGTAACACCTTACTCCATGACTACTTCCATTATACTACAGCAACTACATAGTATCAACAAGACAACAGGAGCTGAACCTCAGTCAGTATCCACTGCTAAGAGTAAAAACATTTGCGTTCCCCTTCATTACATATTGCAGCAAGAGTTCACAGAAACTCTTTGAGAAAACGTCACGTTTTTCACATTCACAGTTTGAAGTAAGAGAAACCACATGATTCAATGTGTCTTCCCCACCTTTAGGTAATTCTCTGCAAGAAAGTATTGAAAACTATAACATCAATGTACAAAAATTAATTTTAAAAAATGTCAATAAGTCTAAACAAATTCAGTGCAAACTGAGGAATTCCCCAAAGCCATAGACCTCAACTTTTAAAATCACTCCCAGGCAAAATCCACCACCCTACCTCAGGGAAAGATCCTGCAATAAATCTTGGGATCTCTGCTTGATCTGAGTACCAAGTACCACTGCAAACCAATCCAAGCAGGCTTGACCAAACTGAACTGCAGCACAGCAGCAGAGGCACAGGCCTTCCCTCAAGAACACAAGACCTAAGCTGCTAAGGAGTAGCTGAAAAATTGGGTCTCTCCAGATATGCATGAAGCTTTAAGGACATGAAACATGCTGGTTCAAGCACATTGGTGGAACAAGCTCCCCAAGATTAGCCTTGCTAAGCAAATACAAAGCTGTATTCTGCATTAACTGAAGTCTCTAAGTAATCTTAAATTATCATTGTATTTAGAGGACACTTCACTCAACCCTCCTGTCGTTTATTACAGAAAACATGCTCCAATGATTTCTGCAGAAGGTATGTCAGAAGTCGGGGAAAGACTTGGAGGGCTGTGGGGAAATGCTTCCTCTCAGCAGCCGCTGTACCACAGAGCAAGGAGCATGGGACAGGACAGCTGCTCCATCAGATGCTGTCATCTCCCACAGCACCACTCTCCTTACAGACACGAAAATTACATGGTGGGTGGGAAACTGAAAGAGTCTAGCCTACTTAGGTAGGGAGCAAACCATGAAAGGTAATAAAATATTGTTAACAGAAATGTTCAGGGCATACTTGTCTGAAGAAAACATACAAATTCTGACTTAATTGCACCTAAGACACTTTCCTCAGGTAACAAACAGCAATAATGATACATTCTAGGGATGTCTAAAGACATTCATTATTGCTTTCCTTTAGAAATTAACTCAGTGTCAAAGGCACAATCTGTATACGTTTCACATTCTGCCACCTTCAGAAGTGTTCTTCCTGGGGATGAAAAGGTCACAGGGCAATGCAGATAGAAATTAACTCACAAAAAAAAATCACTTTTAACAAAATATCTGTTTCCAGCTTTGTTAAGTTTGAACAGATGAAAGATAAGCCTATATCCCTCTACTAATGATAGTAAGAAAGGAGATATAGACCAATAAAATTGTTAAAGCAATGAGGTACTAAAAAAGGATGAAATCATTGCAATATTTACATCTAAATATCACAACAAAAGACCTTAAAGAATGTCTTATCTACTCATTTTATTTTTTGTTTTTAAAGCTCTGATATAGTTCTTTGAACTAGTATAACTCCTTCTATAATGATTTAATCTGCTATCATTTCTGCTGCCACACTGGCAGAAAAGTAGTAAAAATACTAAATGAATAAGGGGTAATGCCTATCAGTGAATGTCATCTGATGTGAAGGAAAGGATATAATAGTAACAACTTGGAGCAGTCATCTTCCAAAAGCATCTACAAAATCCGCCTTTAGGGATATAACTGTATCTCAGTCTTCACAGCCATAACAGAAGTGTGCTGCATATTAATATTTCAACATTATTTCAGATATATGTAATAAAGTCATTAAAATAAACAAGCATATTAAATAAGATTAAGACACATCCTTTAGAAAAACCTTCATTTTTACCAACTGGTTCAATGATAAACTAGTACCTCACAGAAGATATACTTACTGAGAATAAGAGCACTAAAAATTAGATAGTTTCATCTGGTGAGAGACTGTCCGAAGACATAAAGCAAAGAAGCAGGACAGAATATGCCAATTAGACTTAAAAGTCATTTTTGAAGTAATTACAGAGTTACATACTGAATACATCAGAAAGCAGTAATAAGAGTCTTTCTGCCGGTCAGTGCTTTAAAAAAACTACCCGACCTGTACCCAAGCTTTTAAAATCTAAGATGCTAACTGTGAAATGCCTGTAGGATTTCTAACCAGTGGGGACTCGATACTGGTCACTGGACAGTGGAGAGAAATTTCAGCAGTAAAGCCACCAGTCATCATTGCCAGACTGGCATAGCATATCTGCAGTAGTGTCTTTTCTTCTTATGTATCCCTGTGTATTTTTATTTTTACTTTCAAAGACTTTTGTAGCTGCCATGACATGTAGTTGCCATGTAGCCTAGCAGATTTGCCCCATACTGATAGTTCCTATGAGGAGAAGCAAAACTGGTAACACAGGGCCAGGGGAGGTCACAGTGAATGACACCAAGAGTGAGTTCCAAGGGAAAAAGTGATCCCAAGAGACGATATCCTTCTGAAGCCATGCCATGGTCTCTCTCTCCCACTGGACTGGGTGACACCATCATTGATGGATGTTCAGAAACAAAGGCAACAGGTTAGCATTTTTATCCTAATATTGGATACATTTATTTTGAACACCCTCAAGGCTGCCTGGCATAGCACCCACGAGCTAAAAGGACATGTTTTCCCTAACTCAGTAAATCAGGAAAAACAAAGTGCATCTGAAGGGAACAACTCAGTGTACCAGAGCTGCAAATACACCAACTTCTAGGCACCAGGGACAAGTGGATAGTTTTATTTAACATGTAAGAATGTGCACTCAGCTTAGTTTTATTTAACATGTAAGAATGTGAGTATTACCAGCACTGACTTGTTACACTCCCAAAGCCACATGAAGCAGAATTACCCCTTGCAGTGTAAGCTCCCTATATTTGACAACAGTAGTAAGTTTGAGCTCCATGACAGCAAAAGCAAAGCCAATTGACTGTAAAACCACTGGGGTAAGCCCTGCTCTTCTCTTCACAGTCCTCTCTTTGAGCTGGGCACACCCCACACTTGTGTCTTTCTCACCCTTCATATTTTTGCACCAGACTCTTCACTTAAAGAAAAACAACCACAACAGGAACAGCTCAGGAAATGGTAAAATACTTTGATGCTACCCACCATATTTTAATATGTGTTTTTTCTTGTACCTGATTAAAGATTTAATTATTTTAGTATTTCATTAAAAGAAGTATTTTTAGACATACATTTTCCTCAAAAAATCTCATTTTTCATTGTTTAGAAATTACTTTACTAGTCCTGCCATGTTCCTATTCTCTGTGTTGAAAAGTTTTTTGAGTAAATTTCACTATTTTGCCTGTTGCTTACAAAGCTTATTACAAGCAATGTATTTTAAAGATGAGATATATAACTTTTATATTTATTCACAAAGGGACATAGCTTAAAATTCTTTGACACTCAATGTTTGCAACAGAAAAAGGACCAGAGTTCCTATTGATGATGTCCCCTTAGATTATTTACTCTTGTTTTATCTGCTGCTACTCTTCTGACTACTACATTCTGCAGGGGTACTGTGTATGTTTGCTCCTGCTTCCCAATATGTCGGCTTTAAACTTTTTTCCCTCACAGAAAGAATCTGGCCACAGATGTGTTACAAAATACTACGAAGCCTGGGTCTGCACCAATGCTTAAAGGAGGTTCATGCTGTCCTCATCCAAGTCTGGTGTCTGTCAGCAAGGTAACACTGTTATTGCTGTACCATTGCTAGAGACTGGGTAGCAATTACACACAGCCTTCATCTGCTGCCTCATTTTCAAATATCCACAAGACACTATAACAATAGTTACCCAATACCAAAGCTACTCTGTCATCTAATGAAACTTACCACTGACAGCCTTTCCTTGTTTATAAACAGCCTGTACCTCACACCAGAAAAGTATCTCCTCTGCAAAGCTTTCATGGCTCCTTTATTTCTGTTATTGTCTGTGCAGGCCTGAACAGAGTTTGAACCTACTCAGACAGTAAGAGTTGCATAACAACGACTTTGAAACTCTGTGTCTTAAATTCTCTTAACTGCTTGAACCAGGCACAGAAAGTTACAAAAACTCTCCCTGTTTATTTGTGCCTCCTTCCTTCCCCTATGCAGACACCGCCTGCACCGAATCTTCACACCTCCTATCACCTGACCTGTTTCAAATTGTTATTTCCTACCCAAAGTTAATTCAATATATATCTGAGCATCCCTTTTGTCTGACTCTTCCTCATCTGCCAGTTATTACCAGCTCCCATAAGCTCTGCTGTTCATAAACAATTAGTTCACCTTTTCTAGCTCCTAAATACACTCAGCAGGTTACTGTATTTATAGACTTTCCCTTCTCCCCCATTCATAAAGAGCTGCTGGCATCTCCCATTGTGATGAGCAGTCCTACTATTGGAGCACTAACAAGCTATGACTACACACATGCTATCGCTTTCTTCAGTAAGCCTCATGCCAGCTCATCACTGATTCCTCATACCCATCACTCACAATCCATCATCCTTCTTACCAGCAGTATTAAAAAACAGACGAGAGCAAATTGAACAACTCACAAAAACTGAACCATCTCTCTTCACAGGAACAGGTGATGCCAAATAAGACTCAACAAGTCAGAGGAAAAGGAGTCATCACAAGTTATTGAAACTTTTAAAGTAATACTCTAAAAAAACTCAGAAGGTGAAACACACACCACAAAAGAAAACTAAACCAGAGTTTATTACAATTGCCCAACTGACAACAAACACCATCCAAGACAATTGCTTCAGCCACCTTCACTAGGGCACCAGTTCATGAGACCAACTGGACCACAGCCGAAGCTGCTGAAGTCTCACCCTGAAAAAATGCCTACCTAGCACCACCCAGATTAAAGTGGAAAACTTTGCTGCCTTCAGCCACTACTTTCAGGGAGTTTCTCTCTTACAGATGTTCATCATATAGACTTCTCAGAACGTGGTAACTTTCTTGGTAAAAAGCATCAGTTTCTGAATAGCTTTAAAATTTGCACTAAGAAAACTGTGTTACAATCCTGAACACAGACTATTTCCTAAAATGACACAGGCTGAACTTTTTATATCATGAGCTTTATTTACGCTCACCACCTGATTTTTAGCACCCACGACTGAGCATCCATTCATGAGTAGAAACAGCAAAAACGATCGGTCCAGCGCCACTCAGCTATACGGAAGAAATTAAGAAAATAGAACAAAACTAAAAATGTAACTTCTGCTGCCTTGCGCTGTAAAGCTTTCACACCGCGCTGCTAAGCATTGGTAATTAAAAGACATGGAAGAGGCCGTGACCCTCACGCCCCGGGGGAGGCTGCCGCATCTCCAGGGGCCTCCTACGCGCGCAGCCCTCCTCAAACCTAAAAACCCCGGGGGCTCAAGCCGCGCTCCGGAGCGGGACAAGTGACACGGCCGCGGGGCGCGCCCCCCGCCGCTGCCGCGCAGGCCGAACCCCCGGCGGGGCGCGGCGGCCCCGGCAGCGCCCGCCCGGAGC
>VZTJ01002596.1:2012917-2057256 GCA_013397795.1 Orthonyx spaldingii | reverse complement strand
CAAACACATTTCCACAGCTCCCTCCCCCGTGTATATATATATGTACATACACATACGTGCGTGCGTGCCTGTGTATGTATATAAATATACAGCGCATATATATATACATGTACTCCCTTCATGTGTTTGGGAAGAGAAAAAGAAATACCAGGCACCTCTCTCTTTCTTTTGTTCCTCTTTCACACTCGTACACTTATGATTTAGTGAGATCCCCGGTGCCCCGGCCGCTCCCCAGCCACTTGCGAGTCACTTGCCCACTTTCCCCGGCATTAACTTCCATCCTTTCTGCTCGAGGTGGTCGGGGAGAAGCCCCCCTCCCCTTCCCCAGATACGTTTCGTAAGGGAGGGAGAGGAGGTGCGTCTCTCCCTTTATCTCTCGCGCTCTCTCTAACTTTCATCCTCACCTAGGGGGAAAATTAAAACCCATCACCAGCCTTTGCCATCGCCGCTCCCTAAACGGCTTGCGGATCAGATCGGAACCCGCCGCTCCTTACCCCCCCAAATTCTCTCTTTCTCCGTCTCTCGAGTAGTCCTGACAAATATGGTCCAGGGCTGCGGGCACAGTGAGCATGCGCCCGCGGAGCCAGGGCTGGGGAAAGGGGAAACTGCCGCCGCCGCCGCCGCCGCGGCTCCTCTTCCTCCCTCGCCTGCGCTGCCGCTGCGCCCCGGCCGCCCGCAGCCGGCACCCGGCAGCCGCCACCGGCGGCGGGCATCGCCCTCACCGAAAACGCGGCCGCCGACGAGGGCTCCGGCGGAGGTGCATCCTCCCCCTGATTTACTGCCGACGCTGGAGGAATAATAAGGAGACTTGTGCAGCAGCCGCGCGCTATTTTGGGCGCCTTCAAAAATAACGCCTTGCACTTTTCGGGGAGGGGGAGGTCTGGTCCTCGGGGGTCCCTCCAGGTGCTTCTGAGGTTGGGTGGTGGGCGCCGGGGGACCGGGGAGAGCCTGTCTGCGGCTCTTGGCCCCATCCTCTGCGCAGAACAGACCTGGGGCAGAGGCAGGACAGCTGGACACCAGTGAGGAAAGTACGGGTCCTGCGGGAGAGGGGCTGCCCTCCGGCGCGGCCGGCGAGGGGACCCTCGAGGAGATGGTCTGAAGGCGGGCAGAGCGGAGCCGGGCTCCTCCTGCGCTCCCGAAATATGAGGTGCGTCCAGTATGGACACAATCCTTGAGATCCTTGTGACGGGCCTCGTCTCGTTCACAACCTCTCCAGTTTACCAAATAAAACTAGTCTCAGATGTGCCACCTGCTTGAATACTCTGCATTGGTGCCCTGTATTCCTAAAGACAAATATCATCTTCATTTATTTTCTGTCCCTGGTTCAGAAAACAGTGAAAATTGAAGGTCCTTGTTATTTCATGTCATTGCCAAGGTTGGACTTCACCTGCAAGGAGGTCTGTTAGCAAAAGAACATTACAAAACGTAGACCTGTATGAGGCCTAACTGTTCTGGGGAAGAGGGAGGATGGAGGATTGTGATCAGAGGTAAATATGATTCTCTTAAAACTGTATATATATATATTTTTATATGTGTAGTTTGAGGTGAAGTATAAAACATCACAGAACACAATCTTAATTATAGTACTCTTAAATTATTTTTTCAGACCACACAGCATCTCCCTAAAGTCATTCTGTCCCAAACGCAAAGAACTGACAAAGTAAATTTGGGATTTTTGATAGTTTGGCATATTGTTATATATCTTTGAAAATAACTCTAAAATCTCAATACATCTTTTGTTAATCCCAGTAATGATCAATGACCAAACTTTGTCTTGCTTTTATATATGCTCCCTTCTACAATTACACTTCCAACTTTGGCCCAAATTACTAGAACAGAAATAATAATAAATACTAATAGGCAGCCAGTAATAAGTATCAGTTGAATATCAATACACATAAATACAAATGACAGGACTAAGTACAAACTTTTTCGTATTATGGATACATACTGTATTACCCTATGATCCCCATGATGGGGACAGCATTGCACTGGACACGGGATAGAGATGGTCCATCTCTGACAGGACTTCCCAGCCTCAGCCTCTGTTCAGTAGAGTGTTTACTTCAGAATGTATGTTAAAATATTTAAGAAGCAAGCTTGACAACTCTGCTCCCTTAAACCATGCCCATGTTCAAGTAGTTCAGACAATCAGGCTTTTACCATACTATCTTGACAGTTTTTGTCTATTTAAATAATTTTTTTCACAGCAATAAAATGGGGCTCACAATTAAGTTTTCGCAGGATTGGTGCCTAAGCAAAATACATTATAGTTGTTTTATGATGAGCAATGATGAGATTTCTCACGCCCCTTCAGCACAAATGGCATTGCATATAGGCTGCAGTTTTCATCAATAAGCATATGTTCATTAGAAACTAATTACAGAAAACAGTATTAACTTAATTGTAATAATTAGTGATAACATACATTTTAACTCTTCTAAAACACAGATGCAGAAATTAGTAAAGGATGAGAAAATTCCTACTTTCCACCAGTGAACTCTTAGTTGAGGAAATTTATGTGTTAGAAACAAAGAATAAACTGTAACTGAAGTCATTCAGCGCTTTTTTGAAAATTATTTCCCAATGTTCAATGCTGTTGAAATGTCTTAAGTCAGACAGTTGCCAAATAACTAGATTATTCTATTGTAGCATTAAATTAGCTGGACTCTGCAGAAGATACTCAAAGAATGGTACAATTTGGTGATATTTCAAACTCTTTAGGATGCTTGACCTGTACTGATTATTCTCCAGATGATATTGATGTTTTGGAGGAGAATGTAACATACCCTGTTAAAAAAATATATTTGTGAGAGTACAACTGGATTAGTTATCTGCCATTATTTTATTTATGTTTGAAAGATTTTGTACCTTTCCTCTGCAAATTTTAAAGGGAAACATAATCATATGTGTGACTATGATATAAGAGCATAGCCTCTTACAGAAAATGACGACACAGGTGGAACAGCTCCTTGAAGGACGTATATTGGAAGTAGTATCTGAAACCAAGGATTTGAAACAGCACATAGCTGTTTTATTGGATCAAACAGATAAATCTTTGATTAAAATAAAAGGATCTATGAAATTAATAAAGGTACTGTCTGGTCTCTGTCTCTTCTTCGATCCTTGTCCTAATCATAGTGTCAGCTCATGATGTATAATAACCCATTATTTTGTCAATAAAAATTTATTGAGTAAAAATAGATTAAACATTATTCACATATGCTCTTTAAACATTAGTTCTGTTGCCATTTTATTTAATACTAGAATTCCATCTGTATTCCAAAGGCAGAGAATTTAAAGCACTTGTTTTCTATATGTAAGTATGGCATTTAATATGATTTTGGCAGTATGTTTAATGACAGATTTTGGAGTAGCTAAATTTGGTCTCTCTCTGAGTATTCTTGTAACTCATTGAATAGGTGTTTGTGCTGTAGCCAAATACTGATGATTTTTCTAAGATCATGTGCATGAACATCCATATACACGGCTTCCAAAATCCAAATCTTGAGTACCATTTAAGGGGGTGAGAGCAAAGAAATGTACGTTATCCGTTCAGTTTACATATTGGGTATGTGTGATCTAACGGCTCCTCAGCAATATCTACATAAACTGAGAAAAAGAGAATCAGTATTTACCTTTTACCAAATTATTTGACACTTCTGGGGTCTTGATTTCTACAATACAGATGAACATGCCTTAAAGATGGCCTTGTTAATCAAAAACAGCCTGCATGGGACTTTTTATCACACTTCTAATAACCTGTGCAGCTCATTGTGTGACCTTTCGCACCAGTGGCAGTCATCAGTCTGCCATGTGATTCTTCCCCAACCTAGACAACAGGAAAGAGGACTTGAGGGCAATCACTGGGGAAAAAATTACTGTATGTGTTATGTAAAAGTCTACGCCAGGAAAATGGGAGTGTGAAAGCTTTAAGAAGTTGGGAGTGAAGAGAGGAGTATATGCTCATCTACCAATTAAGGCAAGCAAATTGCAGTCCATGGTGATTCCAGTTCCTCTCAACAGTGCTGTCTCCCTGTCCAGAGAACTGATGTCCACACTGATGTTAAGAAATAATGACTGACTTATTATCAATAGAATCAACTGGTTTTGCCACTAATTCTGGAATAATTATCAAAGTTGATTCAAATGTCACACTAAACTGGAGAACCAGTAATACTTCCTAGCTAGTTTTCAAATCTGTGTGCCTGCCTGGCTGCATCCCAACTTCCTGCCAGAATGAGACTCGGGTGTACAACAGTATTTTTTCCCTGGGAAGGAAACTTGAGCATGAGTACTTGAAAGAAACTGCAGTGCTTTCCAGGGAGGTTTCAGCCCAACGTGCCCCGGATGCACTGTAGGTGCAGCCTTGGACAGTTTGTTTCTAGAGACTAGGTGTTTTGAGACATTGATGAAACCTTTGAAACTCCTACTTTAACAAAGTTGCAAGACTACAGAGCTTTCCAGAGTCGCTCTTCAACCTAAAGAAAATCAAAGGCAGATAGGAAAGTTATGGGATTGTCAGTTCAGGAGTGAATCCAGAACAATATTGCATATGAAGAATTTGGGGAGCATTGGACCTGAATAATGAGTTGCAAAAGCAGAAAAAGTAATTTGTAAGAGTCAGTCAAATGCAAATTAGGGCTATTGATGAGGACTCTTCAACCAGGAGAAGGCTGAAGTTAGAAGCTTGGACATGTGGGTTGGACATTAGGGAAGGGCTTGGAGCACTGGCAAATCTTAAATCAGTTGAAAGAAGCAGGAGGTGGCACCAGAGACAAGAGGTGTGAGCATACAGCAGAGATTGTGCAGTCTAAAATGGATGATAGGCCAAAAGAAATGGGTAAGAATAAAGGTCCTGAGGGAGGGGAAAGAGGGGGTAGTAGGAAAAGAGAGAGACCACAGAGTAAGACAAGTGGTATGGAACAGGGCAAACAGAGTGTAAGTGGGTCAGGGAAGGAAAGGGGGAAGAAGGCAGCGTGCCTGTTCCAGGAAAAGCTGGAATTAACTGGAGATTTGCAGTCTTTAAAATGGAGTTTCCTAGATGTAGTTTTAAGGGATAGTAATGAGCAATATCTTGGTTATGAGTGGAAAAGAGGGCAAACCATGACAGGGCCCTTTTTGGCACAGAACTGTACTCTCTTTCCTGAGGCACACTGCATATGAGGGCCAATATCATTTCCCGTAGTAAAAGGCTTTGACTCCAACTGTGCATAAGATTATAACAGCCTTGCAGCAGAGCATTACATTGGACAGTCTGTGCAGGCTGGATAGTCCAGACCTGTCATCCAAAAGCTAGTAGTCACTCTGAGAGCTAAGGCTGTATTTTTAATATGCACAAAGAAGGCAAGTTGATGAGGCAGCACAGAACAAACATCACTCTCAGGAACAGAAGCTGAATGAGGTAGGGTTGCAGTCTTCACTTCTTAGGTGGAAAACAATTCTGTTGAAATAGGCAACAAAAGCAGGGGTTATTTTAATAATTGTAGAATTTTTAGACCTATAACTGCTGCTGAAAAATATCTGGAAGTGAATAAATAGCTCATCCTGTGGGTCTGCTTGGACAGCAAAGCCTGACAGCATGGGGAAAAGAGGAGGAAGTCCCATCCAAGGTCCTTAAAACACAATGGCAGGGTGAGAACTTGCTCTAACTTGCTCTCCCTGGAGAGCAGTAGAACAGTTTTTAGAGCAACATGTGTCAGACATAGTGACTCACAGCCACATGTGGACATTCCTAGTAAAATATAAATTGGTCCAGCAGTAGATGAAAAGGAAAGAATCCCAAATATTGCTTGTATTAGACATAAGAGCAAATGGCTCAAAGTATACATGCAAACTTTTCTTTCTTTATTTTCAAATCTTTTTATCTATTAATGTGTTCAAACAAGTAAATACCACCCTATTTTTTAATGTGCTGATGGTGTAAGATTGCATATGACAGGCAATACATGCTTGATGTATGTGGGATAATGCAGAGGTTTGCTCTGAGCAAACAGATCTCTTCTTGTAGAGGCTAATGCAAAAGCCTGATGCCAACAGTTAGAGGCAGTAGAAGGAAACCAGAAAGGCAGCAAACATTGAACAAAGTGGTTTTGGACATTGATAAGAGGTTTTCCTTATCTGAGAATTCAGAATTAGGAGTGCAGCAGAACAGGTATCCACTAGGCCTGCCAAACGTGACTGCAATTAAAGCAACAGACAAACCATCTCCTGTTTGCTCTTAGGTCCAACAACCCATGTGGAACAAGAAGTGAGCCCTTTATAACATTTTTCCAGTGAAGTTGTGTCATGTGGACACACAGCAATAGCATTCCCCTCTTTGACAAGCAACAGAGAATATTAATGGGACCTGTTCCTGAGACTGACAACGAATGGATTATTCAGAATCTGAGAAATTTATATTCCATTGCCAATGATCCTGAGTCATCGGGCTTTGTGGAATCAACTCATACATTTTCTGTGCTGGCATAGTGGGCATTGTGCTCTCATTGATCTATAGAAGTGAATATGTAAATGTAAATAGTAACTTCGGTAAGTAAAAGGGAGTTTTTGTTCTGGACTTTTAAGTTATGTGCTAACCCCTCATGCTAGGAAATCAATCTTCCAAAATCTCATTTGTTATCTAGAAAATAACGACAAGTGTGAACTAATATTCTTAGCAAAATAATTACACACAATAGTAAGAGGTGGGAGTACCTGTTTGCTGTAGAATTCAAGGTTCGACAAACACGTTTCAATGGAGAATTCGGTCTCCTGGCTACCACAACAAAGCAGGTAGGATATTCTTTTTGCTTTGAGCACAGAACTGTATATGTTAGGAGTCTGTGCAGGCTGATGCCTATTTGTGGAAGAACCAGCTCATGTTGGTTTACATTTGCAGTTTCCCACAACATGATTTGATTTCAATATCCAATGATAACAGAACTGATGCATGCTCTTAAGCATTTGAGAGGAACTGAACTTTAGAAGAGATACTTTTGCTGCAACTAGTTCATTCTCACATGTTCCAAGATAAGCTTCACGTGACATTTTACATCAAGCCCTCCTAGCTTCTTAACCCCTCAGGGAATTCTTCACAAATCGAAATCCTCTGCGCCTTAAATTTCAGAAAGAAAATGATGCAGCATGGGAACATCAACTGTATAATCATTAATATCATTATAGTACTGTACTGGGAAGCATATCTGCCCTTCTTTACATAACCTCCAAATATTTAACTGGAAAAATTAAGTGAAAACTGAAGGACTTTTAGATTTGAAATGCAGAAATAGTGCATGCAGGGGTGTTGATGAGTTCCCGGGGAGCACTTAAAAGTTGTAAGCACTTAAGAAACACAGAAGGACTTTAAGATCATTGGCTAAAAACAGATGATGGACTTTTCTGGCTCCAAAGAGAATGTTTCTTCCCCTCTCACCACTCATCCAGGAAGGTATGGATGTATGTAGCAGTTTCATAAATATATTTGTTCATCCTGAAAGCATCATGCATATTCTTCACCTTACTCACAGAAATGATCACAGTGATGGTGATATGTAAGCGTACTGTTAGTGCACAACCTCACCTGGTGCTGTTCTCAATGCCTAACTTATGGCATCTGTCTTATGTGCTGAGTTTGGAGCTAAGGCTTTATAGAAAGTCAGCGGAATGAAGAAGTCCCTTAGAGTGGGACTCAAATATGTACATTAAAAGTTTATTGCTTTTATTAAATGTAAAGTGAATTCAGATATGCACCTTACATTATAGCCTATGTGAATATCTGAATTGCAAGTCTCGGTTCAGAAATCCTCTGCCTCCTACATGATGATGATATCTTTCCATTCATAATATTTCTGACTTCAGCTGGTTTGGATGAGATAGTTCTGAGCATCAATTCAATGAAAAGGAGATATTACTTAAATACATCTTAATGAGCAAGAATAGCATATACTCTCTATTTATTTATTTATTTATTTATATTAAACTAGTTAATATTTTGGTAAGTAACAGGGTTGTTCTTCTCTATGGAATGTAAGCCAAGTTTCAGCTGGGAACAAATAATTGAGTTATATAAGCATGCATAAAAATAGACTGACCCACATCTATAACAACAGGATCATATTATAATGAAATGCTATTTCTTGTATAATTTCCTGAAGGCAGAAAGCACCTATATAAATGGACTTGTATAAGGAAAACCATATTTCATTTAGCCTATGTTGATTTACAGGCACAGGAGCCAAAACATGAACAGTTGCTCTCCTGGTGCAGTTCTGTCCTGTAGTGAAGATGGGTATCCAGGCCTGAGTATCACGATTTGCATTAGTATCAGAAGATTGATATAAGATGACGTGGTCTGAGGAGAAGAAGAAGCTGCATGAAAAAAATGCTATGCAAAATTAAGACTGTTTTTTTTTCATTTCTGCAATAAGCCACAGTGCTGTACAGTTTTGTTTAGATTACTACAACCCATCAGAATAGGGCTCTACTGAGCACAGTTCTGCACACATCAGGGAACCAGCAGCTGCAGATTTAAACAGGATAAGAAACATTATATAAACTTACTGCACATGCTGCTTCTCCTGTTGTAGTAGCTAATATGTCAAGACATGCTTATAGAAACAGACACATGCATATGTGCATGGCAGACAAGGTAGATGCTCGGCTGGAATTGAAACCGATGTGTATTTACAACTGCTGTTGCCACCCCTCTCTTGCACAGCTTGCAAATTCACAAGCTGACATGGTATATTCCAAATATTTTAAGTTGTAGTTCTCTTCAAAGCTAAAAGATGGAAGTATAACATGGTAATTTTGAATATTTAATACTTTACAATTCTCAAGTTTTATCAAGCAATATCTGTTCCTAAACCAACAGACTGTGTACAACAAGAACACTTTTCTTTAACTATAGCTGGCATTACTGGTGCTCAAAGCCAACTTACGAATCCTTAACACTTAGTTAACTCAGAATTAGTTTTCTTCACAGTAAGAGCATGATGTACTCCAAAATAATGAATATTTCCAATGCCATTTTCTATTTTAACTTATTAATTTTGCCTATAGCATTTATATATTTATTAATGGTATAAGAATTCCTTCATAACTGCGAAACTTTCCCCACTATTCTTTCATAGCTACTCCCTAATATTCTAGTAGGTGAAAAATAAATGTTGGTAGATGCTAAGCATGGAAAATTTCAGCCTAAAATACTTCTTTAAGTACTGAGTGACTGAAAATGGGGAATTAGAATTAGAATATGAAAACCGTTTCTAACCTTGTTGCATTTGCCTCCTTGTAGCTCTAACATAGAGTTCACAATACAAAGGAGGGTATGTGTGTATGTTTCTGCAACCTAGACCTGGTTGCTTAAACAATAACACATAAATCTGACCAGTCAAGTACAGCACAGAAAGGGCAAAAATTGTTTTGTTTTTTCTTACACTGGTTAGCTTCTCTGCAATAACACGGATGTAAAAGTAGCCACTTGAGGCAAACTTAGGCTCCAGTTGCTACCTGAGCTTAGCCGAGAGAGTTTCATTTCAGAGTGCACCGACTCAAAGTTATTTCAGCTGACTGTTAATAAGAGCCAAACCCAAGTTTTCTCCATTATATAGAACCCAGTTCTCCTAAAACTAATCAAGACCACAAGGTCATCTTGCTCTGGTTATTGAAGAACCATCCAAGGAATTTTTTTCTTGCTTCTGCTCCAAAGTCGACCAAATTAAAAAAGAATTCTACATCATCAAGATCAGTAAGATATTTAGTAGATCAATTCTGCATAATAACTAGTGATTTGTCCTGCTAACACATATGATCATATAGATTGGGAAATCATGCCAATATTTCAGGTGCTTAGTGGGCTGGATAGCAATGCTGATGTTTTAAAATAAGTCCAACACTACAGTCAGTAGGGCAGTGATCCCTCAAACAATGTGACTGCCTTATTCTCTATGTATCTGTGTGAGATTGCAACAGTGTGGCCATTACACATTTTTACAATGAAAATAAAATTCAGAAGATAAAATGCATTTCTAAATCCACTCAGTGACTAGTCAGTCAAAAGCCTACAGAGATCAATAGGACAGTAATTTTCAATAGGAACTGGTCTCAAAATCCTTTATATAATTTTGAAAATTTTGCCCAAGTCTAAAAACAATCAATTATTTCTGGAGCCAAAATATCATGTGCTTAGTGGATCATCCTGGAAATTCAGGATGTGAAAATATCTCTGACATTGAAAATGTTGAGAAAAAATAAAAGTCATCGTGTTTTACATATGCTTGGCATCAGGAAAGACTGATCTCTGAGACCAAATATAAGCTATGTGAATTGAAGCAGTTAAACAAAGTCACAATAGTGCTTATTCAAAATTCTTGAGCCTCTCTACAGACTGTAGTGAGCAATAGAAATTCATCTGATCTTATACAGATCTTTCCTATTAGACTCAATAGCTTTGTGAAATCTTAACTAACAACTTCCTAAAAGGAAACATTTCAAAAACTGACCTGTAAGCAAAGTAAGAATTCTGTTGACAGATTCACCTTACCAGGGCATACAATTCACTGCATTGATTTAAAATTTACCTGCAATTAATCCTATACCTGCCAACTGAAAAACATAGGAAATCTAGTTTAAAACATAGTTTTCAAATTGCAGAAGAGATCAATTGTTCAAATCTGAATCAAAGTCCCAATAAGTGTTCACAATTTTTTTTTTTGTAGTGTAAGGATGGCCATTTAACAGCAGGGATATTAAGTTGCAGATCACATAACAAAAGTTTAATTTCCTTGGCTATATCTGTTCTCAACTTCCAAATGTTCTGGGGCTCCATGTCAGCTCAAATGTTCCTTTGTTGGTCATCCCTCAAAGTTCACCCAGTGTGATGCAGCATAATATCAGCCCAGGCAGCTTGCAGAGACTTTGCACAACTGTGAAGCTTGTGAGAGAGCAGCTGAGTTTCACCCAGGTCTGGAATGCACAGCTGGGAGATTTCTCCAGCTCCAGTAATGCTCTCATCCCCACTCATCCACCCCAGTCACTCCAATTACACATAACTGAAGAAATCCTGTAGACTTAGATGGCAAATTTAAAATGTCTCTGTTATCCACGTATAAAAGCCTCTGTGGGCCACAAGTAGCTCATTGGGCATGGCTACATAAGCAACTTGTTCAAAGATTTCCCTTTTTGACTTCTGAACCCAGCTTTTGCCTGCAGTTCATCTGCTAAGTAATTATTCCCAGCAAGCAGCATCACAAAGAAGAAAGTAGTTTTTGATAAACCAGTTGGCGGGAATCACTGCTTCCTGACAAAACCGAACATCTCCCATGCCCCTCTGGCAGTCCAAACACACTCACTGCCCTGACTGTGAGGATATGATATGAATCACATGGCCTTTTGCAAGCAAGAAAAAAGAGTAAAGTCTTAATACCCACAGATCCAATGCAGGAAGTATTGGACTCAGCAAAGTCTGAGCAGTGAGCTCTTCCAGCCAGCCCTTCACTGCTGTGGTAGGAAATTACATCAAAGGAGTCACACAGGACATTTTGCAGTAGCATCCACTGGATGAGAAGTCATTAGATTCTTTGAAAATTTGGATTATATCATTCAGATATCTTGAGGTAAAAAATAAAAGTCATACTGAGTTTTGTCAAGTAGCTTAAAAATCAGCAGTTCTGATCCTCAAGGTGAGAAAGCATTTCAGTTTTTCCATATGATAATTGTTCATTGCTATGAATAAAAGCTGAATGAAATAAAAGTCCACTTTGACCTGTCTGGAATAGCTACTAACAAACCTGGATCTAGGTGAGTGAAGAGCAGCCTAAATTAAAACAGAGAGGAGTATGATCTTATAATTATTATGCATATAAATATTACATGTATAAGAATATGTAAGAGTATTCTTATATAGCATAAACACTGTAATTTTTGCAAACTGTTGGAAAGATGGGCCTTAGCCTTGAGTAATTCTGTGCAGATGGTATAAAGTATTTGGAAAGCACTTTCTATGCATACATTTTTGTTTTGCTATTATTCACCTTTTTAAACACAGAACCTTGAAGTTGCTTTGAGGTTTGGCATCCTGGAAGTTATTCCACTGGAGACAATTAATACACTATGCTTGTAACTATATATAGTATTAATGGATCCGATAGCACAGTCTGTAGTGAAGATCTCCCAAAATTTTTCACTTCAAAACAGCTTGTAGACTTAATTTCTCAAATGGGTTTTGGACTGAAACATTTCTTATCAGGTGCTTTTCCTTAGCTTTATTATTTTCTTGTTTGTTTCTAAATTTACAGATAAAATAGCGTAAGCCTTTATGAGGACAGGGCTAGACAAAAAGTGTGTTATGCTGACCATGTTGAAAATGTGGGTTTTTACATTAAAAGTGTTACTCCATCCAGTTATTGAGGTAAAAGTATTAAATTTGACAGGAATAGAGGGCTTTATGCTAGAGAATTATTCATGCTGCTCCTCTTAAAATCTATTCACGTTTGAAAAATTTTGTTGTGCAAGTGTTCAGAAAATACTAGCTAGATATTTAGCTGAAAATTCTGAAAAGTCCGTCTGCTATGGACCTACTCAAGGCTGCAGGGATTTAATTCTTCCTGTGACTGCAGCCAAGTTCCACAAAAATGTGTGCCTCTCAGGGACCTTTCTGTTGACAGAGTAAAGAGGAGAAAACAAATTAATTTGAATGCAGTATAGACAAAAGTGAAATTTAGGACCTAGTGATTAGATATATGGAGAAAGAAATGGAAGGACTGTGATAAGTGAGAGGATGGGGCAATGAATTGCCAAGTGTGTATGAAGGAGACTGGGACTGGGAGCTTGTGTGGAAGATGAGGTTTAGAGGATGACGAGCAACCGTGATGCACAAAGGAAGAGAAATGAGGTTAGCTGGACAAAGGGCCAGGACAAATATGTGAAGAGAATTAGATGAAGGTTTCAAGGGATGGGGTCAAAAATTAACACCAGGTCTACCAGGGATTAAATTGTGCAAGAGGGCTAACTTGTGGTTTGGAAGTTGGTCAGTGGTTAAGCTGAACTAATTGGGTAGGTAAGAAGGCAGGAATGTAAAAGGCATAAAGGATAAGAGTCAAACAAAACATTAAACCAGCATTTTAAAATTGCAATGCAAGGTTAAATGCAAACTCTTAACACATAGGAAATGCTGGCATTGACACTGCTTTTGAAACTTTAATTTGAACCCTTGAGCACAAGCATAATGATACACTCTTATGGCATGATGATAGACTATTTCCTCTACAGAAACCCAGCCTTACTCAGGGAACCCCATTATAAGAAATCTCCTCTGGGTTTCCACAGGGTTATATATTGAAGGTTACAAAGCTCCTGCTTCATTGACTCTGGCAGTCAGAAGGTGTGAAATACATTAAGCAGTGGATTGCTAGAAGGAAAGCCACCTGCATGGAGATGCTGAAAATTAGGTCCTTTCTTAGCCTCTGATAGTTTTCATAGAATGCTAAACAAGTAATTTCCAGATGGCCACTAATTTCACATTTTCAGAGAGCCACCCAAGGATCTGAGATCTAGTTTGAAATAGTGTTGGCTAGTCATAGCTGAATTCTGCTGGAATAATGGTTCAGACATAATGGCTCGAGAAGGTGGGTCCTTGCCACGTTGGGCATTACACATTGCAGAATAGTTTTGACTTTAGGTTTTGGTTTTCCCATTCTATGGCAGTTAATGCTTCTCATCGCAAACTGTTCTTCAGGTCCAGATAACCCTCCAAATAGAGAAAGATAACATAATTTGTGTATCCCAAGATATTTCAAGTAGAATATTTCAATAAACAACTTTCTCATTTATCCAAAACTATATGCATTTCTTTGCTTCAACTTGAACATTTAGTTCAGTCCTACAGGGCTTTTGGCACTTTTTTGATTAGCTGTGATTCATCTCATGCAAAGGGTCAACTGTGTTCTTGAATTAAATACATAACAAGAAAAAAAGAAATAGTTTTGGAGTGAGAAAATCACTGTAGCTTGGATTTACTGAATAAAAACCTATGTGGCTAAGCTTTGTAACTAAAATAGAACCTCCACTTTTGGATAGAAACCAGAGTACAGTTTGGAGTTACAGTAGAATATCATGTAGACAAATTAATTGCAATGGAACAATAGTTTGAAGCATTGTATTCATTTTATTTTCAAGCTCAAGAAACACAGACTGTGATTCTTTCATACCCAAGTAGAGTTCATTAAATGACAGCTAATGTAGGAAGATACAGAGCCAAAAATGTGGGTTAGAAAGGGAATGTTTTTTGTAGTAGCATGGGAGGATGAATCTCAGAAGAGTCTTTTATAACTTTTAGTGACTCAGGTGTTACACACCCAGATGAGTGCCTAACAACACAACAATTTTCAGTGCAACTTCTCAGGCTAGAGGACTGAAGGCAAAGGGTTACATGAGGGAAATCATAAGTGTGCCTGGTTCAGCTGAAATCAAACTCAGGGCACCCCTAATCCTGGAGTAATATATACAGCTCATGATGTTGCAATTAGAAAAAACAAACAAACACACAAACAAAAAACCAAAACAAAAAAGAAATTCACTAACTGCATCAGAACTGCAGATAGCACAGAAGAATTTAAATTTAGTACTCACTCAGAGCATTAAATGGTGGAAACTTGAACTTGTCGTTTGCAAAATCTGTCTAATTTTTTTTCCTTTTTCTTATTTTTTTCCTCCCATATGCAGTGTGGCACCTTGCCTTAACAGGCCTCATATCGCCTTCCCCTGACCCAAACACACAAAAAACTTTATACTATAGGAAATATTATTCTCCCACATAACTATAGACTGATGGCAGATGCATAGGAAATCTAAGGCCTCCTAAATTCCACAGAGAAAGTTTAAGCAAGAAATAAGAAAACTCCTGAGACCCTGGTCTGTTTCTTAATACAACTGTTAGTGTAACAGAGACAATTCTTCCCTTTCTACAAAGGACACCCAAAAACAAAGAATTTTTTTTATTTTAAATGTGTATGAGGATGTATGCTTACAGTCTCAAAAAAATTCCTTTTTCATCAGAAAAGTTAACAATCTGTTACAGAAAAATGACTTCAGCCTTCTGGGCTGTGAGAATGCCACTGCATTTGGATTACAGATCTAAAATATTGCAGGAGTTTTCGGTAAGCAATTTTCTTTGAGCAAGACAATGTCTTGTACTGAAAAGAAGTTCATGAAATTAAAAAAATCTGAGACACTAAATAGATTTTTAAACATTCATTTAAGTTTATGTAAAAGAGCTCCTTCAAACCATAGAAGAGATGATTTAATGTAAGAACTGGCTTCCCTTACCTTCTACGTGAAAGAAAAGCCTATGAAGGGGCTAAATTTTCAAAAGTAGTTCATTTGCAAGGAAAAGCTCATTACTGTATATTCAGGTCAATGGTCCAGCATTTTGGCTAAAAAATCTGAAAACATCATTTTGGGCATTGTAATAATGTGACACTGCAAGTTCTAGCAGGTATGATCTTTTGTTTTCACAGCCTACAGCCAGAAGGAGCCATTAGACCCTGTAGTTTTACCTTCTGTAGGATAGAATTAGGTTTAAGCCAGACCTATTACTGCATTACATTCAAAACTAAGCTATTAAGTTGGATGAATAAGGTTTCAGTTCCCAAAAGAGTAAGATATTTGTTAGCCACCCATAGAAAATAGGACACGGAAGGTAACAATTGTGCCCAAGGCTGCAGTAAGAGCTGACAACCCAAAAGGTGATGTGATCTAAGATGAACCACACTTTACACAACAGAGGAAGAAATAGTCCTCTGCAGTACTTGGCAAATTTAATGTGGTGGTTATTCTTTTCCACCTCTAAGTCTGGTAAAACCTGCATATATAAGGAGGACACATTAAGCAGCACAAGAAAAGTAGAGATCCTCCACATGGCCTTAAAGCACGAATTTGTTCTGCCTGAGGTCCCATATCCAGGTGTGGCTGATTTCTGGTACTTCAGAGTACTATCAAGAAACTTGGGATAACTTGCTTAGACGTTGCTAATTGTTCATGAGGCAGAAAAATGCTGTGCTGATTCTTTCTGATGAATAACTAATGGCCCTATGCATGAGATTCCATTGCAATGATTGCTTTACCACACAGTTGAAATTTAACAGGCATGCTGAGAGCGATGCCTACAATATCCCTGAGGCCTGTGAAGGGTGGCAATAAACATCACTTCACTGGACACAGACTTAGCAAAACCAGAAAGAACTGCACACCTATTCAGTCAGCCCAGTGGACCTACTACACTTTTTCCCAGGAACTGGATTAAAGCAAGTCTTTTTATAATGAATCTTGATTGAGGTTCTGACATTCCTAAAACCTCTGAATATTTTTTAAAACTGTCAATTTGCCACACCAATAGAAATTAAATCAGAACTCCAATTTTATTTTTGATATCGTAACACCAGTAAGCTAAACTAGTGTTTAAAAAAAATCCCAAGTCAGAATTGCCAGCCTATTTCCATAAGAAAATAGCAGTACCACTGCCGATCCTTTGTCCTTAAGAACTGTTACATCTCAAACAAGCTAATCCACAAAATAACATGTGAGAAAACTCCGATTTCAAATAAAAACTTATGAAGGATGGAGACCGACATAAGTTAATGGCACTGCAAGAACATAATATTTAGATATATATTTTTATATATACATCTGAAATGTAAGAAAGTAAAATAAGCAAGAAAGTTAGTTTTTGACTAAGCCCTGCTTTTAAAAAGGGTCTCTGTCTCCAACAGTTGATGTCAGACCAATGAACAATAGAGAAGTATACTAACAAACACAAGGCCTACGCCAATTGTTTCTAATGTAAGATCACAAAATATTTCCTTGCATTATGATAGCAACAGTGAAGTGTCACTGGTGTGAAAAGGATAAAAACAAGATCTTGAGTATGTTAATGTGTTAATGAGTTTTATAAGTGACCACAAATAGCACTTGTGTATGGAAATGTGCAGCAGCTGCTTAGAAAAGCCATCCACTATTGCAAAATTATGAGGGAAAAGGAAAGGATAACATCATAAGGGGTCCTGCCCCTAGCTGAGGCTCTGTGTGAACTGATGGATGCAAAACTCTCTAAATTGGATATTTGTGGCACATGAAGGATTGGGCACTGAAAAATGTGAGCATTCACACTGATTCTGTATAACTGGGCATATATAAAAAGGGATTTTGGTTTTCAAGTCTGTTTTATCTCTGTTGGCATGTGCCACTCACTATCTTTTGAGTCCCATGGAACATGCCTGGTGCCTTAAACTGAATGATAGGCCTGAACTCTGGCATTTTTCCTGTGTGATGTGAAGTTAAAAGGCTTAGTACAACAGACTTGATTTAAACAAGCAAACAGAAACAAATATGATATTTACTTACTGTAGGCGCTTTCAGTACCTAAGGTTAAAGAGCCATCTGTTTCTCTGGTGTAATTCCACTGGTTTCAACGGAATCAGGGCAGGATACATTTGATGCAATACGTTCACCTGGTCACCTAGCACACAGTAGAGACGTTCCCTTTGTGTGGAAGGCTGCACACAATCAGTTTGCCATCTAGTGGTAACTATTTTGAACACAGACAGCAGTTTAGACCAGTATGTGACTATTTTAAATAGCAGGATGTGTTAAATCAACTGAGGTGAAGGAAACACACATTGTCAGGTAAAAACTGTTTTGAAGCCTCAAAGGGTAACTGCATGTATACCCAGCATTGTACATTCAGACAGGAAAAATGTCCTGACTCAAGCTGTCTAACAAAAACATTTCCAATTGTGCTAATACTTTCTGCACAGTATGACTGGATATAGATCACCTGTAGCATTTTACATAAAAGAAGATGAAACAACATACTGATGATTAGACACCTTCTAATTCACCCATCTGCTGCTCCTGTCAGTCTCTCTCTGGGATGAAAAGAAATGCTGTTACTGAAAATTTTCACATAGTCAAACTGGCCCTACCTGAGCAGTCTCAGCGACTGGAACTGCAGCTGCTTATGTGGGAAAAGCAATGACATGGCCAAGTCAGATTGTTTGTATTAAGGTTATGAGTTACTAATAGAAAGACTAGTCACAGCTAGAGATCAAATGCCCTACCTCTAAACCCAAAGCAGCTACCAGAGTCTGCTCAGGAAATGCAAAAAATATGTACTTTTTGGTGGTGGGTGGCCTGGTAGTACTTACGCATTTATGTGAGTGGGTTTATTTTCCCTACTTTTAATGTTAATTCCGTTGTTCTTAAAAGTGACTGGACATTTATCTGCTTGTAGTACTTAAATGATCTTTGTTACTACACTATTCCTTGACTATTAATGCTATATATATTGTGACACAGGAAATGAACCTGACATAGAGAAATGCTGTTATCCTTTCATAATTGCTTCAAATTCAAGGTGGCAAAGACTTCTGCCCTTCCTTCTGCACAAGGATTTCCATAAATTTAATAAGAAACGTTAAAAAACCATTAAAACCAGTGTCAGAATACAATGTTCCTAGACCTGATTTTAAGATAGTCAAAAGATATGAGTCCTGCATGTCTAAATTCTACTAAGAGCCAATTCCATAATGATGGAGATTAAATACTTAACAGCTGACTGCTTTCAGTCAGTCTAGAAGACATGCCAATAGCTAGCAGTACTTGGTTTCAGTAAGTGACGGGAACCAAAGAATGACAAAAGGTCAGCTATGAACACAGGTCCTCCAGTTTTAGAGTATCCTGAATTGGCAGGGGAATCCCCCAAATGCTGGAAACTTGGGCCATGTGATGTGAAAAATTTGATTTAGGAAAGATTTTAGGCTGCTGAAATTCTTATTAGGATGTCATTCACTATTATCATGCAGAAAAACATTTAATACTGAATTCTATTAAACTAGAGTTGTACTAAAGAGCTGTTGACATGCATTTTGGAGATGTCATAAATACAATTTTGTTTGTTTTCTGACAAATATCATCTGTATTTAATGTCAGAGGAGTACTAAAATTAAGTAAAAATTCTTTAGATGACAACATTTATCATGTTTCAGAGCTTAATGATATGTCTGCTTACACTGTAGTAGTCAAAAATATAAATATACATGGATGTTTCATTGAGTTACTGAATGCGTCTGTACTCATCCTCCTGTTCAGTGATCACAGACAAATGTTCAATTCATTGAAGATATACTTTAGCCCCATTTACCAACCTAGTTGTGATAAAGTGACTTGCATTCTGTTCTGGGCCATGAATCATGGTCACAAGAGTTAATTAAAGTTCTAATGACAGGGTCAACAAGGTCAAGTGAATGAGTCTGACTATATGTAATTAGGGCAGAACAGAAAATAATGAAGTTCAACAGGTGTAACTGAGAGCAGAAGTTGTCTGTTGTATTAAAGTGCTTGACCTGAAGATTCAAAATTACTTTTGGAGTAAGAGGTTGGGAAAAGTATCTTTTTACATGTAAATGGAAGAAATTTCTCTCTAGAATGAAACAATGTCCCAGCATCATCTTTACTCTCATTTTCAAACCTGCTGAACTCAAGCGTGTGAGTAATGTAACTGTTTCAACAGCACACATTTTTATTTTCTGGGCAAATGCAGTGTAAGTATGACTGCAGAAAAATCAAGATAAATGAGAAAATTTTGCACATGGAAATTCACTCTGGATGTGGTTTATTCTACATCAGATCAGTTTTAGAATTCCTCTGTTTTCTCATATTAGAAGGATGAGTTCAAACTAAAGATGGCAAATAACAAAAATCATGTATTTGTGGCACTTTTCAATCTAATAAGAAAATGCATCATTTATCCTGACTTCTCTATACAGACATCTCTTGCTCATAAACTTGCTCTTTCTAAAACAATCACTTTCCCCAGGGACTGATAAACAGAAAAAGCATACGCCATGAACAGGACAAAAAGCATGCAAAGTAATTTACTGCATGATCCTAAGAACCCAGTGCAAAAGCACTGAGGCAGGTTTATTTAAACTCCATCTTCAGAGAGCAAAGGGAAACGTGTGAACATGTCAGTGTCCCAATAGTCCTTCCTCAGCAATCCCCCAGCTGTATATTAACAGGTTTATGATAGCTATTGGCAGTGCAAATTTCTTTCTGCTACCTTGCCTATGATGGAATCAGCCCTTCAGTCAGAAGGTACACTCCTGCAAATGAAAAAGGAGTTCAGTTTCCATGCCCAATCAATCCCAGTATAACTCCTAAGAGCACCAAAAAGAGATCATTAATTAGTGCCACATATTACACTGCTGGGGACACCTTCCTACAATGAACAAAAATGAGACAGGTCATCTTGTAGAGGCTCTACAGTTACATTTATCCCAGTATATTAAAATAGTGACACCTATGACAGTTATATCCACCCCAGTAAATTAAAACAGTGACTGCGAACATTCCTGGGCATGGAAATGGGATGACACATTGAATTAAATGGTAACAGGAAAGGTTCTTGTCCATGCTGGCTAGCACAGCCAGGGAAGATGGCACAGGCCTTGGTCATGCTTCCCAGATGGCTTGTGGGCAGCCATTCTGTCTGATGGAGTGAGGACACACCACTCATGCCATGCCTCTTGGCTCAGGATTATCCATGGCACTGGTGTCTTACCCGTGTACGCTTAATGTCTGGCTACTTGTTAAGCTTTCACCTAATGTATACAATTCCAAAATCACCTGTAATATCCTGTCAGCTAGATTTCAGCCTTTTTTAATGGTGGAAAACCAGGCGTTGCAGCTGTTAGATGATGTGGTAACAGCCTGTCTGCACACCTGTGAGAGAGAGAGCAGTGAGAGACAATGTCAGAAGGGGAGCTCAAACAGTACCATGGTGGGTTAATCCCAGGCCCATCAAGGAGAACCATCGATCCATCTGGCAAGCCCAGGGAGCTCTGACACACAATGGCAGGCGGAACGCAAATTAGAGCTTGTGAGAAGCAAACACCTTCCAGGTTTTTATCAGGAGAGCCTCAGCCTCTTTGCCAGGTGTGGGACCCATCAAGATGAGTCACTTGGAGTTTCTCTCTGAATGCCTTTCAGGCTAAAGGGGTGGGACACAGAATAAGATGCAGGGGAAGAGTGGGTTTTTTTGGGTTTGCCCAGTATTTATGAGATGTTTAGGGGTGGAGCCAAAGGCTGGAAAAGGAGGGATTTAGGTGACTGGTAAAACATGGAAAAGTGTGTTTGTGAGTGAGAGTCTGGGCCAGAAACTGGAGTGGGGCTGCAGCTGCAGGGGCCAATATGTCCCAGACAACTGGACAAACTGGGATCCAGACACCAACTACTTGGCACACTGTGTGCTGACCCAGCTCCTGGAGCTGGGTCACAGCTACCTTTCTGTGTGTATAAATGTATCTTCACACTAATGGGCCTCCAACCTACTCAGACAGTGATGGGAGCAGAATGAGACCATTGATATTGTCTGTGTGTGTAAGTGGTCTGTATGCCCATCTGTGAGCTGTGTGGCATCAATGTATACATGTATGTATGTGCATATGTGTGATGCGCATGCACATATACGTATGCTATGTGTGTGTGTGTGTGCTTACACACAGCCTGGCTACTGTTTGGTCCTGGGAGCATAGAGGTGCAGCAGCCTTTCCTATGTCCAACTGTTTGATCCAGCATGATGTATTTTCCTCTAACTGTAGCAGCAATTTTACAGCTCCTCGGTTTTTGTAGGCCTAATCCTAAAGGAATTTTCAGTGCTTCACTGTACTTACCAAAAATTTCCACTAACACTAGTGGAAATGCCAGAATGTCTTCAAAATGTAGGCTTGTCAGCACATTTAACTTCTCAGAAGAAAGGCCAAATATTGATTTTTTTTTTTTTTTAAATACAGACAATTAAGCTTTCTTCTTATACATACAGAGGGGCCAGAGTGGAAAGTTTACATTGCTGCAATTGGGTTATAGCTTCTCTCTGGATAAATAGAAGACTTCATTTTCAGTTCTACCAATCCCACACCATTCACAAACAATAAAATTAATTTCTAGTTTGAATAAATAAAGCCTACTAAATTGGTTTCTTTGCCAATACTTTCAAGCATTATACTGAACTTGTTCATAAAGCCAAGTGTCAGTTAACAAAACAAAAGCTGTTGTTTACTGTTTTTACTATTAATTAAGCCAACTCCTTAGATACAAGTAGCTCATTGGGGTTAATTATTTCTAAAAAGGATCCAATCCATTTGCAGTTTGCTAATCAGAATGAATTTTACCAGTTTTTGAGTTGAATTCTTTTGGTCCTATGAACATTTTAGAATTTGTAAGCTGTAATACAGAAATTCAAGGAGAACTTTTCAGAAGCTGAAAGTTCCTAAAATTCACCTCTTACTTAATCAATTATATTGAAAGTTCTTTTACATAATATTATCAGGAATAGGGACATTGTTAAAATCAATTCAACAAAATTTGAAACTAATAATAGACTGACACATTCAAAGATCATTCCTGCTTCCACCTAATTGTCAGATTTCTCATCCCTTAAAATGCATGCCTCTGCAATGGAGGTTAAAGAAGGAAAGAATCTAATTGCTTTAATCCTCATGGTGGTAGAGTCTAGACCTCATACGATCCTTTCTCCTCCCGTATGGGAGTCAAGCTGTCATATTGAGGCTGTACAATGCATATGTGACCAACACCAAACTGGAGGGGCTGTCTTTCAAAGGACAAAATGAAGATATATTTAGTCATGGCATGTTCCAAATGAAGAAATGTTAGTTCCCTTCATTGCATTGACGGATTCTGCCAGGCACTTCTGGCCACAAAAATAGTGGCCACCATTTTTTTTTCCAAACTCTACTATCCTCACACACAATGTAAGTGTAGTTCTTGCCTATCAGCAGATGGAGACAGAGTACACATGTTTTGATGTCATCATCCAGTAAACTAAAACTTTCTCACCTCACAATCCAATCAGCATCCATTTGGTTGAGCTCTGTATTTTTTTAAAGATTTCAGGATAATAAATCTAAACTAAACTCATCTAAAACTTACTGTTTAGTAATTTCTCTGATTTGAAAACTTTTTTCAGGTTTTGGAATTTGGAGTCACTAGGAAATGTGATTCCTGGACTAGCTCTACTTTTTAAGGCACAGAGCTGTAGTGCAAACAATCAGCTTAACAGCAACATAAATTACCTGGTTTTTTTCATGAGATATTCCTGTAATATTGCTGTATGATACAGTTCTTCAAATTGTTGTTAATTATTTTTGCAATACTATTTGACAGTATCACAAATTGTGGGTGTAAATGGTAACATTCTAAAAAAAACCAAAACACAGACAAACAAACCATAAATAATAAGCTTAGGCACCAAACTTAGCTGCAAGCTTTATAAAATTTTCCACACAGTTCATTATTACATTTGACTTTTTGTTTTGGCACAGGTAGCAGATAGGAACTAAGTATTGCCTTGGTATTATCAGGTGTCATTATCATATTCTTAAAAAGAATTACTGCCCTATAGTAGTATCCCTAATTTTACTTTCAAAAGGTGTTCTCCATTCTGCAATTTTCTGCTGTTACGGTTTTTGAATGTCTCTTAGATATTGTCCATTACATATCACTATAAAGAAAGTATATGTGTACAGCCAAATGTCAAATAATAGTTTTTACTAACAATTGTCAGACATGTGAGGGTCAGGCATTGATATCCTAAGTTGTGTTTCCATAAAGCAAACTAGCTCAAACTCCAGGGGTTCAAAAGTAATGGAGTACTATTTTTCCTCACAGTCCTAACAAAATTCTGTAGTGCAATGACTAAAAAAAAGATGTGTATTTAAAAGTAGGGCTTGTTGAAACCAGATTAGATAATTTATTTTAACTTCTATTAAAACTTGACTTTTGCCTCTCTCTGCTGAATAGTTGTCATTTTTTCCTACATCTGACCCAGTAAACTTTAAGAAAATAAAAAAATAAAAAAGTGATTTTTCCATTAGCTCAACATGTTGCTAACAGCAACATCTTTATAGTTAACATTCACTATTGAGCAATTTAGTCAGTATTTTGGGTCACACACACTTTCTGCCACTTCCAAGTTTGATTTGTTCCTGTTAACTGGGTTACCACAATTTAGATATTTACAATCTTGAATCAAAGATTATATCAAACAGAAATATTATCTGTTCTCTCAGGGTATTAAAGTTTTCAATTGTGCAATAGGAATGGGAAGAACCTCTTAGTCTGTCCAACAAATCCATGCCTACAGCTTCCATTACATTTCAGTCGAACTTGTTGACTTTGTTTCTATCATCAGTCTTTAGTTAAATCAACTCTTTGTGAGGAAGTCAGTGAATCTAAACTCTTGTTATATTTAGTAATTATCTTAAATTAATGCAATCCATTACTTTTTCAATTATCTTGCTAGTTATAGCTACTAAAAAAGTTTCTGCAGGTTAATTTTAGGTCATGGCTGTTTTCAGCTGATACTTTGGGGTAGATAGTGTGCTCTTTGAATGAATCCTTTTGTTCCTTTTCAAATATTTTTTTAATTATTAAAGCAAATATTTCTTCATTTATTTGCTACCTCTGACTATCGCAATTGTTTAAGCAACTTAGTTTAGGGGTTTTTATTTTGTTTCAGTCTATTCCTTCATCATCACTTCAACCCTCAAAATAGGATTTTACTGATATACAGATTTTCATGCTAGTGTTTTTGCACAGGAAGGAATTTCACACAATACTACCAGTAATTTCCCTGACAGTATTCACAATCTGGAGCTATCAAATCTATGAGTGAAAGTTCTTGTTTGCTGAGCGCAGACTGCATTTTAGAGCAGATAACATTTATTTTGTATGACTAAAAAGACATAAAAAACCGTAATGAAATTTGCACATATTATGTTAGAGTCAGCAGAAAAAAAAAAAAAAATCATTCTTGGTTCAGTTTCAGACGCATCTTCTTTTTCCAAATAACACATCATACTGAATCATAATGTGCCTGTAAAAAGTCAAATTTGAATCCATTAAGGAATTGCTCACTAGAAGTTGGATGTGCTCTAAAGCACACTAAATTTCATTCTACTGAAGGAACAAAATACAGTTGAGAAAAAGGAGTCATAACAGAAGTCTGGAATTTCTTAACTTAATTATACCTAATTTAATGTGAATTATACTTGATGTAATAAAGTGATAGTCAGAAGAAAAATATTAGCAAAGAATATTGTGAAGAATGTACCACCGCACATCTCTAGTCAATAGAATTAATGCTGGAAAATGTAAGAGATAATTAAAAGTAGGAAGTTATAATAACCCCAAGGAACTGTGAACACAAATGCTGAAAAAAAAGCAATTAAAAGGTAGAAAAGAATAATAATGTTGTGTCTAAATAGCTAAGTTATATTATAGAGATGCTTTGGCTGACTGCAGCTACAAAAGCACAAGCATTGCATGAGCAAGCAGGATTTTCTCTTTGCTCTTCAGCGGCTTACATTTAGCTCACAGATGTCTTCTGTCTCAAGTCAGTTTAATCCAATCAACTCACCTCACCCTGCCCTATACTTACCCATAAGAATGTTTTTTGGGGTGAAAACCAGCTGCTTCTTCCTGCTAATGTTGGCATACGGAATATAGCAACAGCACTTCCTTTCACTCATCATGTGTCCATGGCTCTCAAGGTCAAAACTGCTGAAACCAAGGTAAAGGGCATTGAGTTTATTTAGTGTTCTTAATGTATCCAGATAGTATTGGAGAATTAGACAATTACTGCAGGGCTGGAATGAACTGTTGCTTTAATTCTTACGGACTCTTCTTCAATGTTCTCTTCATTAAAAAATGCAAAATTAAAGGGATACTTTGTCCTATAGTGCTGGAAGCAAGTACTGCAAAGTACATGTTGTAAAAGGGATTTTAAAATGTGGTGATGTTCCATTTATGAGATATGATTCTTGGAAGTGTCTAACAAAATTTTACATTTGATGTCACCAGTGATTTCCTAAGATTCTTCCTTTAAGTTGTTTTGACATACAATAAATAATCCCGTAGTTTTTAACATGTGGGCTTTTTGCTTTGAAATACCAGAAGATCTTGAAAGGGAAAAATAGGTTGAAAATAAAAAGTATTCTCAGATTTTAAAAAAATGTATATTTAAATTTCTGTGGCAAGGTCAAATAAAAAAAATGAGGTAGAAAGTGATACAACTGGAAAAATTTCAGTGTTTTCATTTTCATGTTGTGTTTACTTAGCTTACTCACGTGAGCAAAGCATACTATACCTAATACCTCACTACATCCCTAAGACAGGGACTAAGAATATTCTGGGTACAAAGAGAAAAATACTGTGCCTTTGAGGCCAATGAAAGTTGGTCACTGACTTCAAGGTCAGGAATTTGCCTACTGTAATTACAGGTCAACAGGTCATCATCTCACAACCATCCTTCAGCTCTGAGATTTTCCCTCCAGTCCTGGCTCACCACTTTTATTACTGTACCCGTCTCCATCTAGGGCAGATAAGGCTCCACAGAGGCAGTTGCGAGAGGAGGGGCAATGGATAAAGGAGAGTTACAGGAAAAGTGCAACTACTCAGAGCAGTGGAATGAGAAGGATTCCCACCAAAAATGTGTCAAACATTAACCTTCTAATGTTTGAAGTTATGTTCAGGGCAGTAAGAGGTAGCATGGCTGCCAAACTTACATGTGACGTTGTAGTTAATAACCATTACCCCTGTGATGGTGTGCACTGTGGAAGGCAAGAGATCAAAAGGGTTACTTGGCCAATTTTCATTTAGAATAAGAATACAAACAGTACAAAAGAGCTGTATTTAGCTCACAAACCAATGTGGCTGAAGAGATTAATAGTTCTCAGTCTTTGCTTGGCTTTGTTTTGATGCAGGGGAAAAAGAAAAGAGTAAGACTGTCCTGGACTTTTTCTTATTGACAAATATCAGTTTCTACAGGCATGATGGGTTTCTCTCCTGTTGTATTAGAAACTAAACTGTTTAGTCTCTCTTCTTGTGAGAGATAGATGCACTATTCTATATTTAACACTTTACAACATTTAGCAGTATAAAAGTAAGTGGTTTGCTGAATTTGCAGTGTTCCCACTTCTGTCAATATTGGATGCTTCTGTAAATACATTACCTACCACACAACCACTGAAAGAACTAAGGCCAGAAGTGAATGTTAGAGTTGAAGTCTCATCCTCAGAGGCATCTGCTACTGCATAGTAGGATCTCTTATTTCCAAAGGGAGTTAGTTCCATTGGGTAATTACCTTTACAATTCAAGCTGTCCTTTCTGCATCTTTTGTATTTGTCTAGCTAGAACTTGTAGCTGTTTACTTCTTGTGTCTTTTCTGACAGATTAAAGAGCCCTTAAGTACCTGGTATTTTCTGCCTGTGAAGGTACTTATCCATCATAATCAAATCATCCCTTGGAGCTAAACAGATTGACCTCTTTAGGGCTGTAGTCCTAATGAAGAAAAACCCCAAACATTTCTGGCTATCAGCTCCCTTTTGAGTCTCTTCTCTGTACTTTCTTAATTTCTTAATAACTGTCAAGAAACATCCTTCTGCTTTTAGAAACACTTGTAAGTTATTTATGTAGTAGGTATACAAAAATATGTGATAAAAACAAAGCCATATAGTATAACCACACACTGGGAGCTGAAATGTACCAAAGAGCTTTTAGTAGGTTTATGTAATCAGCAACAGAAAAAATTCTGCCTGAATATTTTATTTTACAAACTTTTTTTTCACATTATGATTGATAGAAATCTAGAATTATTTTCTGACAATGCCTAATGTTAACACGGCTTTAGGTTTTACTGTTTTACGCCCTTTTGCAGGTTGTTCTGATGAACCTGTTGATATGCATAGTAGTTTTCTACACTGTGTACTATGTGGTCCTGTCTGTGTGCTTTGCAGTGTTCAGGTAAGATTTCCCTGTCTTTAGTCTAATATGCTGGCATACTGTAACTGGACATCATGGGTAGAGATATGCCTGTTTAAAGGAAGCATCCAGACTGGAGGCATCCAGGCCCAGTTATTCTGTGAACATATTTTTCCAATTCAGTTAAATTGTTGAACCTGAACCTTCTTTCACATGCACAAATTGGCAAAGAGGGACTCAAAACTAATATAAAAAGTTGGTTCTAATATTCTTCCTTGCAGTTGCACCATGTAAATTAAGGAATGTAAGAGAAAAGATGACATAAAAAAAAGGAAAATAAAGGTTTTATAGTCAACAAAAAGGACAAATTATATCCCATTAGGAAGTTATTGATTAGCATGCATAGCACCAAACATCTTATATAAAAGTGAGCAAGGGCAAAACCACAACTCAGAATGGGGTTTAGAGAACTTGAAAAAACCCTGAGTATTCCACTGAAATCCTGTTTTAAAACACCAATAATATGTCATATAATCACTAAGACATTACTAAAATTCTCTGGTTAAATTTGTTCATTTTTTTCCACAGGATTAAAATGTTGGATGGTTTGGCACCTTTTGATTTTAAGACAAATCCCTCCTGGATTAACCCATATTATTTAGGTAACTGAAGTTTGTTTCTCTTTTTCTTTTTTTTCCCTGAGTCAAGAAAATATATTGCATATGGATGTAAACTTGTCTTCCAATGGACAGTATTTTAAAGCTGTTTTAGTAATACCCATGATTTCTATATTTTAACTACACTGCAATTAAATGTTTATGCATCTTCTCAGCAGTTTTCATTTCTGTACTGCTACTTAACATTCAAGTAATTTTTCGGCTTTTTGTTGAGTTCTTCTTCTGATCTTGCATCATCAGAAGAAAATGTTCTGCTTTGCCAGGATGCTTCACTTTCATTGCAGAACAATTACCTATTCTCCATCAAGTTCCTTCACAAAATTGTTTAATTTAATTTTCATATGGCAGCAAATTTCTTATGAATCACTGGATCCAGATCTGAGAAATGGGTCACATTCAACTAATGGCAATTTTGCTTTAGTAATGCTTGGATACAGTGGGCATTAAAATATCAGGATTTGATTATACCTCAATCCCTAAATGCATCTTTATATATCCTAATACAAATTTCTGCAATTTGTGTGAAGCTCTCAAAATATATTCTTTTTCCTAAACTGTCACTCCTAAAAAATTGCATGCATACATAAAATTTTACCAGATTTGAAAGCTGTTTTACAAAGGCAAACCTTCTAATCTGTCAGTAAAATATGTAAAGCTCAAAAGTAAATTGGTTAGTTCATGGGTTAAAAGATCAATAAAAATGCATGGATGTTTGTACAGTGTCAATACTGATTTCAGATGAAGAAAGAATATTTGTGTTATGGCAGTGGAAAAGAAAACTAAAGCATATTCTATTAGAATTACTTTTCAGGGTCCAAAAGTAGTTACAGTATTTCAATATGATTTTTTTCCCCCAAAAATTTTATCAGTTAGTTTGATGCAACATGTTTATATGCCAAAGACAGCAGCTATGTCATACCACCAATTACTATTCCATCCTCCTTTATGTCCATCCATGAAGATAACATGAAAACAGAGAACATAAGTGCATCTGTTTAAAATCTAAGGGCATACCGTCAGAATGAAGATGTCTGAATGATGTTGCAAATGAGAATTAATTTACTCAAGAGTTTCACTCATTCCTGTTAAAAATGGAATTCCCTCTTAAGATAACCTCAATATAAAGATGGAAATCAGCTCAGACATGAGGTATCCTTTCTGGCCCAGTTCTGTAAAAAAGTTTCCAAAGCATTTGTCTTCATTCAAAACACTTTCTAAATTACAAAATTAGTGGCATAATTTAAAGGGATTCTATCTTCATGAAATGTAATAAACAAAAAATATTATAATGCATTGTGAAACATTAGGTTTTTCAAGTGTTATTTCCCACTTTCCTAACCACATGAGGTTTTTGCTCATATTTTTCTTATTTTTCTTACAATTGTTTAAACTACTCATTGAAAGATCCAACATACAGTAGGGAGTAATAGACCCTCTAAATAAAAGAATAAAATTGAAAGGCACAAAATGCTGCCAAAGTAAATTTCACCGTATAAATTGAGTGAAAAAACTAGCCTCTCTACTGTCAGCTACAGCAATCATAGAGATTAAGTTATTGCAACAGTAAGAAAAATAAATAATTCCAATAAAAATGTTACTTTCATACGCCTGTGTACTTAAAAAGAAGAACAAATTCCATTTAGATGGACAATTATCTGAATTACAAAGTCATGTTCATGGCCTGTTGTATGTGAACTCAGCACTAAAGTTGGAAGAGACATCATATATTTTCCATGCAAGCCCCTGCTGTCCCACGGAGCCACACAGCTATCAGCACCAAGAAAAGCCAGGCTCCTGCTTGTATGGATGCTTTGCCTCTGCCCACCTTGTAGGTTCTCTGCTCTATCTCTCTTCTATGTCTTGTCTTTAAATTGCTCTGAGAGAGAGATATAGATAGATATATAGATAGAGATTTAGATATATATTTTTTTGGTAAATATACCATATAAATATATGATGCAATGAAGCGAAGAAGCTATGAAGTTTCTTACCAAGCATACCTTAACCACACAATTTTGTTTTGGTTGACAAAAACTTTATCTATGTCAGTTTCAACCAAATCTATTTGGCACCATATGTAAAGATTGTGGATGGTCCTTAAGGAAAATTTTCATTAAATTTCTCCTCTAGGCAATATAAATCTGTCATAGTCCTATCACTGGTCATAATCCTGTTATTACACATTGTTACATAAAATATATAATATTTTAATGTCTAAAGGCAAATCAGGATATAACCCTTGCAGATGTCTGTGGCAAAAAAATTATCTTTGTAATGAAAACGTAAGTGTAATATTTCATAGAATCATAGAATCACAGAACCATCTAGATTGGAAAAGACCTTTAACATTATCAAGCCCAACCATCAACATGGCATCACCACCATGTTCATGTTCACCATTAAACCATGTCCTCAAGTGTCATATGCACATGCTTTTTTAAACATTTCCAGGGATGGGGACTCCACCACTTCCGTGGGCAGTTACAATGTTTTATAGTCCTTTGTGTGAAAAAAAATTTTCTTAATACCCAACCTAAACCTCCCCTTGTATAACTTATGGCCTTTTCCATTCATCCTGTCCCTTGTTCCTTGGGAGAAAAAGCTTACCCCCACCTGGCTACAAACTCCTTTCAGGCAGTGGTAGACAGGAGGAAGACCTCCTTGAGCCTGCTTTTCTCCAGACTAAACACCACCAGCTCCCTCAGCTGCTCCTCATAGGATATGTGTTCCAGACCCTTCCACAGCTCTGTTGCCCTTCTCTGGACATACTCCAACAACTCAGTGTCTGTCCTGTAGTGATGGGCCCAAAACTGAACTCAGAGATCTTGTAAGAAAATCTGTATAACTACCTCAGGTATTTTAACTTCTTATTGCTATTGTTTGGAATATGAGAAGAAGTCTTTCAAAACTGTGTGTGGTGAAAATATCCTATTTTCATTTACAGTTCTTGTGATATCCTTGGAAATAACTTTCTTCATTTGTGGTCTGCTGTTTGCTCTGGTTGTGGAAGAATGGGTTTGGGACTATGCTGTAACAGTTACTGTTATTCACATCATCGTAACTTCAGTTGGTAAGTAGGTTTACTGCTAAATATTTGAATAGCATCACAAGCTGAAGGACAAATCAACTATGATTCATCTAATGTATTACTGGACTAACTTAATTTTCCTTAAAGCTAAATATATATATATATATATATATATATATTTTCCATCCATTTGACTCATGCCTCTGTTTAAATCCTCCCATTTAAAAATTTAATTCTGGATTTGTTGCAGAATTTTAAACCATTATATTCTTATTAAAAAATCAGAGGTTTAGTTCATATTCTAACACTTCATATCAAATAGATCCAGCCTAGATATAATTTCTGCATCTGGGACGTGTGTTTTTTTCAAATCAAGACATTAACAGTTGTTCATGTCCGAACATTTTAAGTACTGCTCATTAACACTTGAGCAAAAGTTCAGAGTAAAAAAGGAGCTTTGCTTCAGCAATGTCAGTGCAAAGGTTTTTAGATCATTTGAACTAAATCTCAATGAGGAAAATGAAGCATTTTACCATTGAAACTCCTTTTTCCCCCCACAAAATTCTTCCCCTTAAAGGAAATAAAAGGAAAAGAATTAGCTGCTGTAAATGAGACTCATCATCTCTTTTTGCCAGCACCTAGTAATCTGCTCCCTCTTCTCATGCTGTTTAGCAGAACGCTTCTATGGCTAATCAGGAAATATATTTTAACTCCATCCTTGCCAGACCCCATTTGAGGATTCTTTTATCTTAAAACAATGAGGTTATTTTGCTTATTCCAGAAGGCAGAAAAATGAAAATTTTTTTGACAAATTAGGTCTCCCTCCCTATTGTGTAGTGATTAATCTTTCATCTTCCATTTCTTTGTCCATTTGTTTTTTAGCACTTTATGGGAGATTCCCCAGCTTCCTGACAAATTAAGTCAGAGACCAACAGAGACTTTATCTTAAAAAATTAAGCACAATTTCTCATCTACTAAATCTGATTTTCTGGAATTTAAACTACTGTTATTCCTCATTAATAATTTTTGTATTTAAATCAAGGAATTTACCAAAATTACAAAACCCCCCCTGTTTGTATTAGTAATTAGTGCTTCTTTCAGATGGCCAACAAAATCTCTGCTGGCTGACCCTGAGTTGTCAGCACATGCAGTGTGCCTCCCAGCCCCCTTTACTACCTCTGTCAGCTTTCTTTGGAGGAGGCAATATGGAATCGTAGAATTGATGCCTTTTCCCAGGCTTACCTAGAACAAATTAAGAGAATAAAAACCAGGTATTGATTCAAAGGACTTCTCAGTACATTCTGGCAGTCAGAGCCCACCTAAGGCTACACACAAAATGGACGACGGGGTCACAGGTTTTTCATGCTTTATAATTTTTGGTCCATTTGCATATCGGGGTTAGACCCCCAGTTATAACCTCAGGTAATGAAGTCATCTATCCCAAGCTTGCCCTCCCAATTTCTCTGCTGTTTACATTTTTTGGGGCCTAAGACAGCAAGGTGTCCTTGAGTTTCAGGCCTAGAGAGAAATTGTTTTGTCTAAGATGTGAGAACAGTAGCTCCAGAGTTATATGAAAAATATAGAAGCTAAAAATCCTAAGGCCTCAGAATGGCCTCACAGTTATCACAGAGTGGGGACGTGGGTCAGCTTGGGTGTGGCTGGGGCAGGTGCCTGGCCCAGGGGGAGCACGCTGTGCCAGAGGGATAACTTGTGGTGTGCAGCCCAAGCTGCTCTGTCATACACGGCATCCCCCATTACTCAGAAAATGTCAGGCAGCTCCATTTATTTGGATCACAGTAACATGCAGGCACTCTACCAGGAAAATGGTGTCCTTGTAGGGCTAAACTGTATACAGGTAAATAATAAAAATGAAATTTCTTCTGTAGAGCGACTAAGAGGTCCATTCAGCACAGGTTTATTAGGTTTAGACTTGCCTTCCAGTGGGAACCCCATTCTCCCTCAGATACTTGGTCAAGTATCTGAATGGTCAGGACCTAAGCATTTGCCATTTCAATATATGTAAAATATATAATCTGTGAAACATAACTAAGCAGACCTTTGATAACATAGTACACTGCTTACATGTGCCCATTCTTATTGTTTTAAAATTTACATTTCTACTTTTCTTCTTCTCACAGTTATGTCTGAATTCCCCCTGATGTTACACTGGTGGCTGGCATTAGGTATAATTACATTCTTTAAAGTTTAAGTTGCTAAAATTTGTGTAGAAAATTAGTACTTATAGTATGAATTGTTTCTATTAAATATCTATTGCCGTACTAATTTAAAAATTGTCAACATTTAAAGAAAAAATATAGGGTTTTCATTCATACTTCTTTGAATGACACAGGTAAATAATGGTGGACTAGGATTTGCCTTACCTTAAAAAAATAGTCTCTTTTAAGCCCGGAATGTGCTCAGCTTACATTAGTCTTGCAAACAAACAGCAGACACATGACTTGAAATGTCATAATTAAGTCCTGACTAATCTCAATTAATCAGGACTTAATTATTACTTACTTCATCTACAATAAGATGAAATCTGTCTCAATTCAGGGGTAAAAAGACAGTTGTTCAAACTGGTCTTTCTTGATACACTTTAAAATCAACGGAAAAAATCAAGTACCTTCAGAAGCAAGTTTTATAAACATTATGTATAGGTACTTATGATAGGTGAGATAAATTTCAGTCATCACATTTCCTCAAAGTGGTTGGCAAACCTACATTTCTGAATGTTTAATTTTCTGTAAAATTAGAAGCATAGATTTTTACATGAAAAGTAGATTATCTTGAAAAATAGTAGTTAAGGGAAAAGGACTGGCTTCTGTTCTTCTTTCTTATATGATGGATAACAGGATAACAGCTGCAATAAATTCCTAAATGATGGGGAGAGACAAATAATTTCCCTGTCCTACAACTGGTTTTGCATCAGCAACTGCTGAGGCTGATATCTTTGTAAGTAGTTAAAGCTTTGGGCAAGATGTTTAAGTAGGAAGGCCATTTTTTAAAAAAGTTGAAGATAAAAATAATGTTGGTTTAAAGTTTTATCATAAAGTTTGTATTCCACTATGAAAATTAATACAAAGCAGTCATATCTTTTCTTTCAGGATCTGGAGTGATTTCAATGATTTGTGGAGGACAGATTTTGGCATACTACTTGTTCAAAGACAATTTCATTTACCCAATTCTAGATGATTTTTGAAAAGGAATATTAGAACTTGCCTTTATAGCTTTATGAATTCTATTGTTTCATTAATCAATGTAATTAAAATTAGTTGAAGTTAGCAACTGTCTAATTGTAAGGTTAATATTTAGCTTACCAGACCTCTTGTCTCATATGTTTTTTGGCAATATCATCACTTTCAGCTTTTGTATGTACGTTTTTCATTATTCAAGTAATTAGATACACTGTTTCTTTTTTAAAAACCAAGAAGCCATAAGGAGGATTAGAGCAATGATGCAACATTCCTGCAAAATCCTACAAGGAGAAGGAAAACATTTATTTGAATGTAATGCTTTCAGAGTGCCTGTTATCTGTTGTATTTTATGAAATGCTGACTCTAATTTAGGCTGCTGTCTGATCTCTCACAAGCACTGCAAAACTTTAAAGTCACTCTATCTGGCATAAATAAGTGTAGGTTTAAAGCCGTTTACTGACAAACTCCTGGCAAAGAAGAATCGCTGAGCAGCACATACTGCTGCACCTCATGCCATCCTAAAGTTAAAGCTCTCACTCAGAAGCTGCTCAAGACAAGGGGAGGCAAACAATCCGTAATGTTGGGTTGACCCTCTTGCTTCCAGGGGTGCTACAGGCAAATGTTTTCTACAAAAGCTTCAGGCTATTCTAGCTTTCGCTAAAGACCCATTTATGGTCTGGCTGTGCTGGGAGGAGGAAAGGCAAGTGCTACTGACAGATGCTTTTCTCCATATCCTTCTTTCTTACCCAGCTACCAGTGGCCAAAGTGGGACTTTATGGGTAGTGGTAATTAAAAACAGCAAACAAAGAATAGTAGTGGCTTCAATTTACTCTTTATGTCTTTAATCACAATAAAGTTGTAACAGGAAAATTGTGAGAAGGCAACTTAGTCTTAAATATGAAATCTAGTGATTGGATTTCAACTGTGATTTGCTTGGAAGAGGAAGACTAAATTGCTGTTTGCACAGGAGTGCTAAATGTTGCATTTGCCTTAATCTCACTGAACAGATAATTCCTCTGAAGAATCAGTCCCCTGTTGATCTAATCAAACACCTTAAAATTTATTGTCAGTTTTAAAATTTTCAATTAAACTTCAGTACTGAAAGTACATGTACAGTGGGAAGCACCTTTCAGAAGACTGGCAAAAGAAGGAGTTTTTTTCTCATGAATGATAGAGATGTAAGTCATTTTAGAGACAAACCAAACATGTAAATCCATAGCACTGAACAGACGTAGACTTTAGAAGTTTTTCAGCATAATGCGCTGCACACTGAAGTCAGAAGAGATAATTCTGAAGAGTCAATTAACTGACTTGCAAATTTTCAGAAACGTTACTGTGCACATAACTGATACTATACGTTGGAAAATGTTTGGACACTTCTAGGTTTCTTTCATTTCAAAACTATAGAAATGGATGGGAAAGAAGTAATGTCAAATGTAAATTTGTACCTCTGTTCTCTTCCTCACAGAGTTTGTGTGTAGGTAGTATGCCATGTGGCAGAGTGGATTAGATATAAAGTTAATCCACGGGTGGAACATGTTTCTATTTTTAACCTGACAGGATTTTCCTCTACGTGTGTCAGCCCAGCTGTAGCTTTTAGTAGCTCTGCTGCTCAGTTTTAACATTTTTAACTTTTATTTTCTATTTATAATCTTAAATCACCAGCAAGAAATACCTTCAGACTAATATGAAGAGTGCTTTAGTCCCAGTATGTCTTCAAAGCACATGCAGCTAAGCCAGTAGTAGAAAACCAATCACAGCAAGACCTCTGTCAAGGGTTGAAAGTATTAGTCCAGCTACTAAAGGGTCATTAGGTTTTTGCATTTTCAGATATGAAATTGTGAGACAGTTTCAATATTATTTATTTCATCTTTTTCATCACTTCTATATTGCGTCCAATAATAAATATTACACCTAATGTTAAAGTGTAAGCAAATTTCATAATATGCAAATAAATATTAATCATATAAGCAACATGATCTGTATCTGTGTGGACGTTACCTGGTTAGAAGCCTTCAGATATAATATTTAATACTACGTGATTCCTAACTGATGCACCAAAACAGTGCTTTTGAGTATGACAAACCTGTCTGGTTTTGGAACAAAAATAAAGTGTCCCACTTGAGCAATTTGCATGTGACTAATTGATAACAGTCAAGACAGTCAAGGTGTGAAAGAAGAGCTGTTGGAGGAGACAAAGGGCGTTGTTATGTGCTTCCCAGCAGACCTGCAGAAGATAGCAAGAAAAGAGCGCTACAGAAAGCAGAAGGAAGACAGAGAAAACAATAACAGGGACATGTGTTTGGAAAAAAGGCACATGAAAGCAAGAAATGAGAACACAGAAACAGACAAGATCAATGAAAGAAGAAAAAAATCTGCACACTGAACTTGTAGCACTGGAGACTCATGACATGAGACTCATATGCCACTTGTAAGCAACAATCTGTTTCTCTGCTGATGTACATGTGATTCTAGCACAGGTGGTCTCCATGTCCATAGTTACAAGCATAATCTGTGATGTTATGCTTGCGGCTCCTGCCCCAGGATTTTCTGAATTCTTTGCTCTCTGACTCAGCCAGTCACAAGAATATTGTCTAATTTATTTGTTGTGTGTTTAGTGTTATTTAACCCCTTGTGATACAGTCTAGCAGTTACAAGTTTGCACAAACCCAGGTATCAGTGGGGGTGTAATCAATCTAGAAATCATTACAAGCAGAAGAAGACTTCATCCACGTCCAGGCAGAGTTTGCAGGGAAGAAGATTAGAAGTTGCAAACAGAAATCAATGGAACAGTACACAAATAGCATACCTTAATAATACCATACTTAGAGTCATTTTAAGATTTCTTTTCAGAGGCAAGAAACTCCCTTTCATCATGTCCAACCACCTACTGAGACAGATTATAGTTCTTCTTGGTTCAGCCCTCTCTCTAAAGGGCTTTGCATTCATCGTTGTTCCAAATAGTGAAGTGTCTTTCTTGTAACAAAGAACGTGAGTGAAATGGGGGGAATAGGAGGGTTCAGACTCTAAGCATGCATCCCTAGGCTAATGCCTAGGAAAGTGGCTAATGCAAAAAAAAAACCCCTTACTTGCTCTGGGACCAACAAACTAACTCACGCATGTAAAAATAGGCAAATATCAAACTACGGAATACAGGAAACATGACGATTTTTAGTTGGCATTTATGCAAAAATATAGGTTAAATACTTATAATTTCCTACTGAAGAGATGGTTATTACAAACTAAGCCAGTCATTTTTCCAGCTCTGTAAATTGCTTAATCAACATTTCCATCTCTTTTGTATTCAAACTTTAAAAAGCAAGCAAAACAAAACCCTACAGTACTCATTATTTCTGTATTCCTAAAAATACCAACAACTGGGGCACCAATAAATACAAAAAACCACAGTATGAATAATACTGGATTACCAGCAATATAGATGAGTCACCTGCAGTCTCCTGCATTAGATATTCATGCACAGCATTCCTGTGACCCACAGGCTTTTGACCAAGTGAGCTTTGTTAAACTGAGAAAAGATGTCAAAGCCTTACACATTCTTTATTTCATCATCTGTTATGTATGTTGACACACCGTAAAGTTAGATCCTTCTTAATCTTCACAGGTATTTAAAGATTTATTTAAATTTTTTTTATCTTCCAAATGTGATGTACTTGGAATATTTATTTATTGGCTTAAGATCCTGTGTAATGATCCATCTGCTCAGTAATGTCTAATACCCTAATCTCTCTTTTTTTGTGAGCTAATCATGGCCCCAGACAGCATGTACTCTCTCATTAGATGTCAGAGAGGATAAAGGTCTTAGGAATGGTTATAAAATTTGATGGTGTAATTAATACCTTTATTATTGGCTTTAAAACTCTTAGTGTGAGGCTATGTTCCAACCTCTCCTCTGCTCAAGGAGATTGATACGGATCCCTTTACAATCACTCTTCAGATGCACCAGGATAATTATGCTCGTTTTGTAGGGCAAGTATGCTCTATGATGGACTTAGGTCTTACTCCATCCATTCTCCAAATCAGGGGAAAAAAGGAATACCTTGCAGTCCTGTCCCAGTTCGTACACTCAGGTTTCCTCTGCCAGCAAGGGTGAAAGAAGGGAAAGATATGTGCCTAGGTGTCGTCCTGACATGTAGAATGGCATGGGCTTGGACTGGGGATTTGGGACTGACACTATGACACCAAATTCCACACTGAAACCCCAAGGAAAGGCCATGGCCCCAATCTTTTCAGGCAGCCAATCCCTAGAAAACAGTTGCACTCAGATGGAAGGATGATGGTTGAAACTAGAGCCTGTAAGGAAGATGCAAATTACACTATGTGCTTGCTGTCATTGTCCTAAAATTAAGATAGTTACAGCCATTTTTGTTCCTTACACTCCAGTGAAAATAAATTCTAATAGATTATTTGCTGTGCATTTGCAAAAAGATCTGTAAACAAAGGGCTGACTCTTGTTTCCGAAGCAAAGATCCAGTTATCTCTATTGGAACAATACTCTCTAAAAGGACCGCTTCTATGTATCCGGATGCTCTCTCAGACCAATCTTGTCATCAGATTTTTAACATCCAAAGGAGAAGTGTTTAAAAAACCCTGTGGGTTATGGCAAAACGCTCAAATACATTAAGAATTATCACTTTCCTAGAAGTCATCAGAAACTTTTCAATTCAAACTACGTCTAGATTAATAGCTTTTGAAATATACTGAAAAAGTGCTTTGATACACTTTGTAAACCTTGATGGGGTTCCACAAAAAGAAGTGCCATTAAAATTTACAGAAAAGATCAATGTGTTTGATATCCCATACTGCATGAACTGAAAAAAAAATGTAGATATTAGTCAAACTATACAAGCAAATTCAACAGCAAATTATATTTACATTAATTCAAATTTAGTATTTAAAAATAACCTGAACCCTAAGGAATTGTTTTAACACAACATCTCTGGAAAATTATAGCAAATCCTATGAAAGTTGGAATATTCCTCAGTACACTCTCAGGAGAGAGGAAGGCGGACAGTGAGTGGCAAAGGCAGAGGCAAGAAGGTGTTTCAAAAATGTAGCACCTTCAATACTTAGGAAGAATGAAAGAGAACTTAAAGGATACAAACCAAGTTACCTACCTTGGGGCAATTTTCCATTCTACTGGGAGATGTGCTGGTAACTAATCCTGGCAAAACATTTCAGTAAATCAATTATACACAAAAAATCATTTTAAGACACTCAAAACCATCAGTGAACACAGCTGATTGAGTTTTGCTTGAAAAAAGGTGAAGAGTGTCAATGTTAGTTCATTTCAGTCCCATTAGATCTCAGTTGTTCAGGACAGACTCACAAGGGTGCCAGCAATGACAGTGGAGACATTCAGATCTAAAACAGTGAACTCCCAAGATCCCTTGGATTAATCAGTCAATTATTTGATATGCTATGTTTTAGAGCAGTTTTTAAAGCATTCAACCCTTGCTTTAGAAATAAATTTTATTTCCTGAACATTTGTCATTGAAACATTTGTAGAAAAATGCAAATTGTAATTGAAAAGCAACTACTGTTTTCCCATTGTCAGGAAATGAAACAACATTGGGTCTTCAAGTTTTGAGCAAATAAAGTCAGTTTTGAATAAAAATAAAGTTGTATTGAACTGAAATTTTCTCACAAAAATCTGCTTAGACCAGAAGGTAATTTTATTGAAAAAAAACCTTTCCCCCAAATGATAATGTTTCAGACCTTATTTGTTGTATGTATTTTTAGAATGTGTTATGTATCACTAGATAACATTTGCAGACTGTTCCAGTTGCCGAGGTAACTATGTTATTTTAATGATCAGCAGAGAGAATCATTATGTAAAACATTATGTTAATTTCAAACACAGAAAATTGATGTCTTGCTGTTACCTTGAAACTGCACCTTTTTTTTTTTTTCCCTCAAAGTGCCTTTTTCCGTGAAAATTAATGGTACAGCTAAGTGCTTGAGTGTCCTTTTCAGAGTGATTCAGGTTGGCTTTGAAGGCAAATAAAGCAAAAAATTACACCTGGCAACCAACTAATGGCAGATGAAGAAATTCAAACTATCATATTTTTTTACAGAAAGAGTATAGGAAAAATTGTTCCATAGATTCTTAATAAACATGGACAGTGGGTAGGAATTTTAGAAGACCACATACATAATTTTTATCATTGAACTGGTTTATTGTTTAGTTAAGGAAAGCAAATTATAAAGCATATTTGAGTTCTGTTTATGATAGAGTGTGTGTATTGTCCATGACATAGACCATCTGATGAAGATATTAAAAACCTGACATTAAATTTTTGCTGCTTTTATTAGATTATGTATCTATTAGTTTACTAGATTATACCAAGAGTACAAATGTCACGCATATATGATTCTATTGCAATCACAAATGTCCTTTCTGAGGCTGCAGTGAGAACCTTGCTGATTTTAGTAGTTGACGGTGCATTTCTGTTCTCAAACCTGCTTTCTCCACAAAAAAATTCAAAATTATCCAAACTATGTCTCACATAAATTCTAGGGTTCACAATGACAATTGCTGCTATAGCACACCAGCCTCACAATGGCAAATTGTCTCAGGCTACCAAATTCAACTCAGTTTTGTCACCAGAATCTTCTCTCTCCTCTTCTCCAAAGTTCTGCCTGCAGATTGTGTTAAATTATGAACGCATCATTCTCTAGGTGGAACTGGATGCTTCTATATATCAGAATATGATATGCTCAAGACATCTGAGAGCTCCTATATTCTCCTGACACTTCATCATAATCACCTGCTCCATTTTAGAGTCAGTGAACTCTTTCGACAATACTCAAAATGCATTTTGATGGAGTCTATATTTATACAGACTGTACCTCTTCATTCCATGGCACTTACTCAAATCTTTTCCCAAGGATTTCCTCTGCAGGCAAAGCTCCAACTTCAAAAGGTGATAGTTCTCCTTCAGATTCTTTACCCATGATTACACCTAATACACTGCTCTTCTGTTTCACCCTCACTACCCCGACATGCTTGTCTGGCACGCTGAGGTTTGACGATTTGTACACAGCCCAGTGAGAATTTCAACTGCAAAATGTAAGAATGGGAAAAAAACCCTCCAGAATTGTATTAAATCAGACACTGTAAAAGGAACATATGATGATCAGCTGGGAATAAGCCATCTATTAGCTAATAGGATTAGGAATTTATTTCCCACTTCCAACATCTTATGCCTCACTTGTCCACTATGGGCGACCAAATACTTTATCCTGAAAAGCTTTGCTTTCGTCCTTAGCATGGTGAAAAAAAAAAAAAAGTGGGCTAAATTCTCAAATTATTTAAAATTTTCTGATGGATAGCTTTCTGCTAGAAAATGCTGATTACTCAAAATCTAAAAGTTCTTTTTGTAGAAATCTTTTGACAGAATATAATTAAAATACTTGTGTTACCCTCTTGACTACTGAAATACACCCAAACATGATGCAAAAAAAAATTAAGTCAAACAACGGAATAAAGTGAAGCAATACTGAAACAAAACTCCTGAAGTGTATGTTTTATTTCAATCATTTTGGAAGGTCTTTTTAGAAATTCTAAAACAGACTTTTCAGGATTTTTTTTCATGGAAAGTTTAAATTCTTGCAGGGAAAAAAATTGAATATCTGAGGTGACTTTTTAGTTTAGCAAGGTGATTTAAATATTTTAGGGAACAAACAATTTGAATTTTAATAGCATTTTTAGGTAAAAATTATATCAGATTGTTCATCCTTCTGAAAGAAAAAGTTGTTTATATGGATAAACACAGGCATGGAATTAGCAAGTAAGTTTTACTTAAGGAACACAACTGAGAGAGAACCAATTTTAAGAAGAAATACGAAAGAGGGATCATTAAATACAAAAAAAAAAAAAAGCAGCCAACTGTACTAAAGCTGCTAGACATTAAACACTACCTCTGCTCCACTCTGCTGTAAATGGTGCAGAGAGCAGCATGGAGGAGGTGAACAAGTTAGCAAGTGAAGGGCAAATATTTTGGAGCTCTAATTGACATAAGCTGAGAAATACAGGAAGCACAGAAAGAATTTATGGAGTGAAAATTATGGCATTGATGAAACAACAGACTTGAGGATGTGGGCTATAAGAACATATATACAATGGGACAAAAATTTCCAAGTTGCAGTTTTTACCCACTACTAAAAAAACCCCCAAACCTATTTTAACTATCTAGATAATTTCCTATATGTTTACAGACTCTGTATTCTGTTTGATTCATTGAATTCCCCAAAACTATACACACTTTTCTCACAAACCTGATGCTGTCAAGAATGTGCAGACAGAAGGGATAAAGACTACAGCAAACCACAAACTGAGTTAAACTCTCCCAGGGGGATTTCCAAGCAGTTCTTTCTAGAAAAACTGAAATAAAATTTACTGTAGCCAGCTTACTTCAAGAGATGTATATATATATATATATAGTGAATATGTGTATATATATATGCATATGAATATATATATATATATATATGTGAATCGATAATAGCTTACAGGTACAATCTTCTAATTTATAGCAAACATTTAAATTGTATCTTTGTGGAGCTAAACTTACTTCTAAACTATCCACAGACTCCAAACACTTTCTGGTCGGCTGAAAACATTTCATGTTTTCTTTCATGGAGCTTATCTTTGTTTATAAGTTTCAGTAGTTTGAATGTTATCTACACAGTGAAATCCTTCATTAGAATAAGTCATGTAATCAAGCATTCTGAGTTAGAAAACATGAAACACAGTTTTGTGTGTGACCTTTCTTCATAAAAGGTAATGTGTGCATTATGAACATCTTTGAATTACACTTAATACATATAATTTTTTCAAGAGTCTTGTCTTGTTCAGTGCCCAGGGTCGATGCACAAGAAGAGGAGAATAAAGCTGAAGAGATACTTTTAATTTGGAGTGCACCAGAAACTAAGTAATTAATATTCAAATATTTAAAAACGTGAATCTAGTATTGTCATTACTTGTGCTGTGATCTTCTAGGTTGTTCTTCACAGCAGTAAAGACACTAGAATTTTCTCCATAATCCAAATCAAACAGATGTAGGAATTACTTATATGTGGTCTGTATGAGGAAGTCATCCACTGTAGAGATGAAACATCAAGAGATCCATGATGCAGTAGTGCTTCATATAGAAAATTTCAGTGTTTATGTTTACAGTAACAGCAATAGTGTTTCATTGCTTCCAGCCTGAATTTGTCTGCCTTCTGCTTCAGTCCTTTTGGTTCTTATGTCTAGTAGATTAAAGAACTATGACAAATCGTCCTGCGTAAACGCTAACGCCATAATCAAAGCACCTCTCCTTTCCTGTTCTCTGCTGAGCTGACTGGAGCGCAGACATCGTTTCGGTACGGCGAGGCAGGTTGCTCAGGCCAGCAACCACCCGCCTTGCTCCTCGTTTAACTCTTCCCCGCTGAGCAGCGTTTGAGAGAGGCACCGTGTGGGTCTCGGCCGTGTCACACGCTGGGACGGGACCGGCTTCTCCCTCCCGCGGGGCACTCACGCCGCACGTTCCCCTTCCCTCTGTCCCTGGCCCGGCCCCACCCCTGTCACGGCGTCCCCGCCGCCGGCCGCCGCTGAGCGGA
>VZTJ01002596.1:1964735-2012773 GCA_013397795.1 Orthonyx spaldingii | reverse complement strand
GGGCGAGCGCAGGCCGAGTGTCCGCGGCGGCGGCGGCGGCGGCGGCGGCGTCGCGGGCAGGGCACGGCACGGCACGGCACGGCCCGGCCGAGGGCGGAGCTGCTTCCGCCCGAGAGGCCGAGAGGGCGAGGCAGCACCGGGGAGCAGCTGACGGGGGAGTCCGCACACAGCCGCTCCCTCCTCATCGCGTGTGCCTGCCAGCCCCGAGGCGGCGGCGGGGAAGGTGACCCGGGAGGATGGTGACCGTGGTGACGAAGCTGGTGCACTACCTGCACCTGAGGTAAGGGCGGACGAGCGCGGCTGCCGCGCTGCTCCTCCCGCCGGGCGCGACACCCAGCAGGGGAACCGCGGCGCGGTGCGGGAGCGAGTGGCGGTGGCGGCGGTATCACCACGGGTAGGAGGGAGCGTGTGCTGTCCTGCCCCGGCCGGGCGCTCCGCTCCGCTCCGCTCTTTCCAGCCGCTCCCCGAAGTGCGCCTTGCGGCACCGTGGAACAGCAAGGCGCGTCTGTGGAAAACGCCCGTTATTCGTCCGAAGTCTGAAAAGTTAGTGTCACCACGGTGTTGTGTAATTATAGCAGCATGGATTAGACAAATTGCATATTTAGACTTTTTTTTTTTTTTTTTTTTTAATACGACTTCTGTCAGGATACATTACTAAGCCGCTTTTTCCAGTATCATCTATTCTAATTAGAATTTAGCTGGTAAATACAAATACTTTTGCACTGAGTGGAGAGAAAGCAAAAAAGTGCACAGTCCTGGTGATGTTCCACTTGTGTTTTGTTGAATTATTGTTTTTCCCCTGTATATGAACACTTGATGTATATCAAAAAAGTTGATTGAAAACTCAAATAACATATATGAAGAGTAGCAAACAGGAATTTAATTTCCGAATGCAATGATATTTTAGTGTATCATTTTCACATAAGGCTGCTCTGAGAGTTGATTTCATTACCTATTTTTTTTCAGGTTAGTCATAGGAATGAGTGGAAAAAAGGGCAATCAATTTTACTGCAACTTTTTATTGATATGATTTAAGACTTGATTCCTAGAATACCTGCAGCCTGCAGATACTTTTTTAAACAATTATTAAAATAATAATACTTTGACATGAATTGCCCGAGAGAAGTATGTAGTATCACCAGTTTTACCTGGGTTTTTTCACTGATTTAACTGCTATAATTGTTAAATGTATTCTGCAAGTCTGACCAAAATCACAGCTCTAATTTTATAAATTTGTGTAGTTTTGTACTTTGCAGAGCAAATAGAGAAGGAGGTCAAGAAGGAAAAACCCCTGCCAATTCCTTACTCCTGCCTCTCTTCTGTTATTCTCTTCTAGCAGTGGTTATTTCTTTAAAGGAATATTCCTGCTGGTTTTGAACCAGACCTTCATGGCTCTATTTGCTCTATAAACATCAGACTGAAACAAATCTCAGCCTCAAAGACTTTATAATATAAAGGGAATTAGGAAATAGCAATTAATGCAGACAGCTGAGTGAATGCAGCAAAGCAAAAAAGTTATGCTCTTTATCCAGTAGCAGCCTGATCACTCTCAAGTGTTTTGTACGTATCATGAGAAAAGATGCAAGAAGACTAACAAGTTCAATAAACTTCAAGGATGCTCTTCTCATGCTGGATGAGCAGCAAGGGATTGAGAAAGACTAAAGAGCATACCTGAGAATTTAATAAATGCCTGATGAGTGCCCTGGCTGAAGACAGAATTTGAGTAGTTTAATACTGGGCGAAAGAAGAGTAAAATTAGGGAAGATGTTAAGAAGTCAATCAATTTGCTTTTATGGTAGTAGAGCTATTGGAGATACGGCTGAAAAGGGACGCAGTAAATGCGGCATTTAAAAAACTGAAGGTTATTAGTCCTGAATGAACATGAATAAGGATATATTTCCATTTGTCAATGCTAAATAAGAGGATAGCTACTTCACTGAGTATTGCTGGAGTGGTAAATAGTGGCAGTATCTCTCAGGATAAAAATGAGCAAAAGGTGTTCCTAAAATCAGTACCCATCAGCAGGACAGGGAAAATTGGCACGTTTGGTCATCTTTAGTGAGTCTGTAGGCTTAAAGTGTGGATTGATTTTAGCAAGATCACATAATACTTTTTTTCATTCATATCACAAAATCATGATAGATAAGGGATGGATGTTTCAGTCAATATCAGTCAGACATATACAACTACTATTAGGCATTGCCAGATGCTTATTTTTTGCCTCCTTTAGTAAGTGACCAGCAATATAAAAATGAATCCAGGAAACAGTAATGTAGAAATGAGTGTATACTTATGAAATTGTCTGACATATTCTTGAAATACTATGATTTCTAGTTAAATCATTTTAGTAGGCTTCTGGGTAGCCACACCATAATATTTCTTTTACTATTGATGAGACTGAAGTAGCTAAAAACCAATTAACAGCAAGGAACCAAAAAAATTAGCTGTCAGACTGAGTTAAGAATAGTTAGGTAGCTAGTGTGATGGGAAAAATGCTTTTTATCAGCATTATGCCTTTTTCTCACCCTAGGCAGAAATGCTAAGTACTGTACTCTGTGTGAGTTCTTAACCATTGAGTCCCAATCCATGAATTTAATTTTAAGGTTCTGCCACAGTTAAGTGAATAAATACTGTGCTAATATATTTTAAGAAAAACATATTTAATCATTAAAATTGCAATTCATAAATTTCTAAGAATACAGTTTGTGACAAGATTAGACTATGACAGTAAAATAGTACATTGAGCAGCCCAAACAATTACTATAATCAGATCCTTAGAGAATAGTAACTATGCCCTTAATTCAGTACTTACTGAGAAGAAGATAATTAATTCAAATCACTTTAGGATTTTACAGTTAGCAGAAATATGGACATCATAGGAACCTGTCTTTGAGTTTGACACTTTGCAAAACACAGGATCCTGAAGCTACAGGAACAATATTAAAACCTGGGGCACTATACAACTATTATAGAAAGTCCCCTTTCTGAAAAGCAGAAGTAAACACACTGAGATACAATGCTCAAAATGCTGGAAAAAATCATGTAGCAGTACTTGGTCTCTTGTACTCAACTAATTAACCCTCATAGAGCATGGTTCTGTACCATTTAAACCCCATTCAGCTGAGTCATAAACTTCTGATTAGTTTCAGTCAGACAAAAGGAGGCTCACTGAATGGCAGTGGATCAGCAAGAAACTAATCGTAAAAATACTAAATTAGGTTCTCAGCAAGGCGAGATGCTTTCATATAAATATACTTCATGTAATTATCTCTACATAAGTAAAGATTGTGCACCAAGTGAAAACAGAGAAGTGCACAGTGATTCTTGAGAACAACAAACAAAGGAGATGGCAGCAGATAGAGCAGTTCCCAATGACAACACCAGGCAACATAAGCAGACTGAAGACAAAGATGTAGACTTATGAATGTAAGACATTCATAAGGAAAGTGAACATTCGATGCTACCAAGGAGATTTCCACAGTAAATCATATTGCACAAATTCAAACTGAAGCATGGTTGATGTAGTTCTTCATTTTAGGAAGTGCAAACACTTAAGCTACACATGTGGAAAAGCTCAGTCCCAGGCTTGAAATGCTATTTTGGAAGTTCAGTTTTTTTATCAATTAATTATTAGTTTTCAGAACCTACCTCTCAAAGTAGTCACGTGAAATGCAACAAGATTTTTTATTTGAAGCAGCAACTAAAATAAGACTATTTTGGAGCTGTCATGAGTTTCCTGCTTTTTTATATGAAATTTTTATATCTTTAAAAAGTTGTCCAGCAAATTAAAAAAAACTTCTGCTTATACTGTCAGTTACATCTTATCTCATCCCTCTAATTCCAACATCTTTACATTCACCAAAAGATCTCACTTAGGTTGTGCAGCATTGGAATGTGTGTGAACTTAATGGTCTGCTTCTTAAAAATACATGGTTTGGGTCTGCATGGTTTAAGATGTGGCTAATAGACTGAATCCTGCCTGAGGAACATTCCTAACTGGCCTGGCACATTTTTCTTAAAGGAGCTTTGGTTCAAGAAGTTTGGACAAGACACTGTACTGATGCTACTCCAATACCTCAGCATGTGGTGGTACATGGTAAGCTTGAGGAAGGAGCATCTTTCCTTATCCTCTCTCCTGAGAGAATGAAGAAGAAGAAGGAACATGGCCACCTTGTGCTTAGAGGTCCAGCAGAGGTTGAAGCTGCTGTTGCTGTTACAAAAACACACAGTCTGGACCTCTTGGTTCAGCATCCTTGGCTACCCTACTATGGCAAAGTGTTTTCCTCTGAATTTTTTTCAGAAGTTTCAAGTTTCCCTTAGAGCACCCCAGGGAACTATGATGATTTCTGGGCTTGGTACTAGTGTGGCCACCTCTGACAGTCAAGTAAAGGACACAGGGTTCTGCTGAGTGCTGCAGGTGAGGTTATAGAGCACAGGTATTATTTTATGGCTCCTTATCTCTTGCAGTAGCATACAAATGGTCTACCTGGACCATTGACTGCTCTTTTATTCTTACCAGCCCCTCTTACTCCCTCAAGTCAAAGGTGTACTTGTGAATGATTTTGTTTCATTTGTAAAATTGTACATTAAGACACTTTTCATATTGGGACACACAGACCTGAAGAGATGTTGTTGACTTCTGAAGTTCTTGAGTTAATTTCCTTTAAGAAGCTTAATGTGTCTTTAACATATATATATATATATATATATATATTTTAATATCTGATGTAGCCACTCCATTGTTCCTTATACCCTGGTGTAGGAATACAACACATAAGGATGCCAGGTTGAAAAGAAGTTTCTCTCTCTCTGAGTGCTGCCTTGTGTATTACAAAAAAGCCACTGTCTTTAATCCACTTCATAAACATATCAAGATTTTTTAAAGATTAGGCTGTCCTTCTCAGTGGGTGTGCTGGAACCATGCTCCTCTTGAAATTTAGAAATTAATTTCTAATTTTCTACCTACGGTTGCCAGTGAAAAATCTCTACATATTTCTTTTGTATTGATGTTGTCTATGAAACAAAATTGATTTTCCCACACAAGATATATATGCTCATGAGTACTCACAAAAAGCAATTTCATTGTTTCTTCTTAGCTGCTCATGCTGAGTAGATTCTACTCTTTTCCATGTGATTGTCCACATTTGACCACATCTTTCTCATTTATGAGTGCTTTGAAGTGACACTGTAATTTTAATTAATGTGTGATCAATGCCTGTGATGAAATAAAAGTCTGCTATCTAGTCTGATATCACTAGATCTACACAGAACTCCCCATACCTTTTTTATTGCTATACAACACTGTTTGATGGTTGTCTTATGACCAATTAGTATCTGTCATTTCAAACTGATGAGTCCCCTGGTTTTTAGCATAAAATCTAGTTATTAAGTCTATTGAATTTCTGCACTTGTGTATGATTTTTATTTTTCAGTCCTTTCATTAATCCATTTTTCCTGTATAATATCCTGGACTTCTCTACATTGATATCCTCAATTTTATAATATCAGTAAATTTCACATCCTTCTTTCTCTGCCAAAATTATGAATTAAAATATGAAATAGTAAGATCATTAGTAAGAGGGAACCTAGAGAAATTTTAATAGGAAGACTCCCCCAATTCATTGGTTTACTTTTCAGTGTAATGTATTGCTGTCTCTTTTTAGATAAGCCTTTCCCTTGTTTACAAACTTGCACTGTTCCCACTCCCCTGTTTGTTGAGCTCTATATGTAGTTATGGTCCTTATGTGTCACAGTATCAGATGCAATACTGAAGGCCATATAGGGTAGGTCTCCTGCAGCACCCCCCTCCTTAATGCAAGTTATTTTATTATTAAAATCTGTGTTTACCTTGGTAAAGGTAAATAATGCTTTTTGTTTTATCCCAGTTTTCCGTTTACCTCCATGTCTCAAAATATGCTTTACTTTGAAGCTCTTAAAAAAGAGCTTGCACACTGTCAAGCTCAAAGTAACAGGTGTAAAGTTGCCAGTTTTTTAGTTTTTCTGAATTATATTTGTTATGTTATGTTGACATTCTCTGGTAATATGGCATCACTTGGGCTGATAGATTTTTGTAATCACTTACTTTTGAATTCTTGGGGAAATTGTTTCAATACTTGGGACAGACGATTATCTATTCTGCCTGCCTTAATTTTATCGAATCTTGAAAACTTTCCTTCTCTCTTGAATACAATGTAGTGTTATCCACAGATTTTCAGATGTTGTCTGGCCTTTACTGTCATTATCCTGACAGAGTATTGAGTTGGGAAGTTTTGGGGAGGCCATGCCAATGTTATCTTTGATCTCAACTTAATTCTTACTGTGCAACAACTGCACTGCCATTTAATTTCTCTTTTTCTCTCTACTATCAAAGAATGGTATACATAATTTAATTTATATTACTAGGTGTCAAGTCCTGTCAACTGTCAGGAGTCTGCTTGACTTTTGGCAATTTTTACTTTATCCTTACATTTTTGACTAAGATAGAGCTTTCTTGTCATCCCCTGCTGCTCCTCCCTCCCCCCTCCTTTCTTGTAGACTTTTTGCTCATACCTTATACAGTATTTAGATAAATCCATTTCTTTTCTCAACTGAAGATACTGCACACTTGTCGGTCATCTTTATGGAGCTGCCAACCCTTTTCCTTCAGAAGATACTGAACATCTGAGAAGCCTGTGGCGAAGGTGTGGAACAGAGAACTTAAGGTTCTTAAGGCTTGGGAACTTAAGGCTTGGGAATCATCTGTGTGTAAGCCTGAACTCTTATTTTTATTTAAAAGTGACATGCAATGTAAAAAGCATGCACTCAGCAAAATGCTGTTAGTAACTACATGCTATTTAAAGTTGTCAATTCAGCTCATTTTGACTAAAAAGGATTACTAAATTATTGTATTCCAGCTCTGCAAAGAAGTCACCCTCTTCCATCAGCACTTTTGGCTCAAAAAAAGGATATTCGTTCATCACTGCTTTGAAACGGCTTAAACCACTTTCTGACCAATCTATGATAAATCAAAAAAAATTCTCAGAGTGAATTAAGAGTGTCAATGCAGCAGTTTCCCTTCAATTTGACTTAACTAAATCTTTGGCTAAAGAAGGCAATGACTGATGTTTTGTTATCATTTAATTTCTCACCATTCTGCTCCATGTGATGCTTTCTGAAAACCACACAAAGGCAGGAGGATTATCAGAGCCCAAGGAACATGCCCTGGGACACTCACCATTTCAGCTTTTCACCAGGCTTGCCAGATGCAAGAGAAAGGAAGAGAGACAGTTGTGCTGTTTGGAGGTAGAAGGTGACCTTTGCCACCGTGGGGAAGGATGGCTAGCAGATATTTCTCAGACAACATCTCCTCTGTCTGATACTATCTGTCAAACCAGCCCAGCCTAGTATTACCTTCTTTTTCTTTTTTTTTTTTTCCTGCAAGAGTGATCAATAGAATCAATGGATACTTGATTTCTATAACGTAATAAGTATAAATTTTTATCAGCCTCATTCCTCCTTTGTACTTTCAAAACTTCCTTCATAATCTCTGGATTAAAAAAAGAAGCCAGTGTGGCCATCACAGTCTATCAGCTTTGAGGGAAGGGTTGCATCACTTCAGTACGTTTTCTTTCTGCACCACAAAGATCAAAATAAGAAACAGTGCTGTATAAAGTAAGATTTGAGATGTCAGAGATTTAAAGCAGGAGCTTGAATACAGTGAAAATTAATAGAAAGTCAACTCAAGAAAAAAAATATAGACAAGCACATTTTACTTACTAGAAGCCAGCAACCCGGAAAGAGCTCTTGGCCATTATGTGTCCCACTTAGCTGCAGAAATTTGAATAGTTATCAGATGGAGGAATTAGAAATCAAGACATTTTGTGGACTTACTGATATGTAAGTCAAGCAATATTATGGCAAGGACTTGGTGACTTTGAGAAAAAACAGTATATAGTTGCATTTGTAAAAAATATTCTTCCTAGGGAGCATAGTAACAAACAGTGACAGCAAAGAAATGCATGCCAGTGCCATTAAAAATGTTCACCTAGATTGAAAAGCAGAATACAAGAAAAATTTTAAAAAGGATCAAGAATGACATTTGGAGGCAAGCTCAGCACAAAAATGTCCAGCAAAAATGAAGTAGTCATAGGCATTCAATAAATTTAATGTTTTTAAGAACAGAAATGCTTATACTTCATGCCTGCTGAAAAATAATCTTAAAGTCAAGAGAAATAGCATTTATGGAGCTAAAAATTCTGTTTATTTCTTCCTTGCATCAGGTCTGGATGAAGATTTTTTTTTTTATTGTATTTGATTCTGTTTTCAAAGTTGCAATGTCTGTAGGTGGTAAAGTGGTGAATCTCCTCATGCTCATGGCAAGGGCATGCATTGGCATAATGGATTTTATCATCATTTCTGAGGCAAAATCAAATGACCTAGGGACTTACACAAAGTAATGAGAGCCAGATGTACATTCCCTTGTTTACATGTATCTTTACCTTCATTTCCTTTCTGCAGGATTAACATTTCCTCTAGCAAAAATGAGAGGATCCCTCCCCCTCTCTCCAGGTGCAAACCAATTCCTATAGTCCGTTCTATAATGCTATCCAGTTTTTAAAGTTTTCTCCAAACCCCAGGTTCGGGGACACTGCAACAAAGGGTGGGTGCAAGAGGAGAACTGATCTATCATGTATTTTTCCTGTAGGAAATTTCAATTCTGTGAAAAGAATTCTGGTCCTCTCTGTTCTTCCCAGCAGAGAAACATATGGCTCTGCATTTGGTGGCCAGCACTAGCAACAGATTAACATCTCCTGTGAATACTACATTTTGCTATTATGAGAATAAATGCTATTCAACCTGGGCATAATGAGACAAGAGGTTTCATAGCCACAGAAAAGCACATATTCTCTACGAATTATGGACATGGTATTGATTTATAATTACATATATAAGATAGAATGGTTTATATCTCCAATAAACTTTAAAGGCTACCATCTGCCTCTAGACAAACTTAAGAAGGAAACTTAATTTGGATAAAAACCTGCTTGGATAGTTAATTCAGGTAAGGGATCAATTTCTAATAAAATTGAAGGATTGGGCTGTGTGATAATCTTTTGAACTACCTGCAGCAGCAAATTTGTCCTTAGCTTTTCTTCACCACAGTGCCACACTGGCTCTCAGCTTTCTGGTAAGTGATATACCCAGTAAGGTCAATAAAAACTGACTGAAACAAAATTGAAAGAATCTTGAAACTTCTGCTGTTGTAATATTAATAATAGAACTCATCAAAATATAGAATAATACAAGAACATTAAAATATGTAGTAGTGATATGAGGTAAGTAGATGTTCTAAAGATTCATTTAAAAGTAAGAATTATGAATGCATGCACATGTACATGTACTTGCTAGAAATGGAATCAACAAAGGCCTTCAGTGTTATGGGATAGACAGACATGAAATGAGAACACAACAGAGGTGTTTAAGTAAACGTCACTTTGAAATGTCTTAGTCTTTCAGAACTATGTTTCTGCTTCTAAACAAAAGTAGTTTCCATGCAATTAACTGCGTGGTATTTACTGACTCCCCCTGCACTCTGTGCTCTTAGCAATTTCCCTTGAACTCTCTCACACAGCAGAGTATAAGGTCCAGATCAATTTAATAAATAGGAAATCATAATGAGCTATTTATAATAGATTTAAGTGCAGTAAAGGATGTTATGTTTTCTTTCAAGGTGTCTTTAGAGCTAATGTAGAGAAACCATTTTAATGTTCTGGGCTTTGTGGTGTTGTGAATTTAACAGTTTACATCAGATTTGTAAATCCTTCATGACATTTTTATTAAAGGAAATATTACTTAATCTGCTACACTGCTAACAACAGCATATCGTTGCCTTGGTAAGTGAGAAGTTCAGACCAGTGTCAGAGCTTAGCTACATTAGCCATTTGTGGTGAAAGAAAAGCCTCTATTAATGCTTATGCACTAGGATTAAGATGACTTGAATGCTGTAATCCTTCCTGTTTAACTACTGGCATCATGCTGCCATTTGACAACAGCTGTTTCCTTCTTAATCTGATGGGAAAAAAAATGGTGGTAGATTGTTACTTGCACCATTACAAGCTCAGTCATTCCATTTTATGTTTTAGTAAATATGAATAGTGTATCATAATAAAACCCTCTTAAATGTATCCATGTGTTACATATAGTATAGTCTTGTTTATTTTTGTCTGCTGCTTTAGTAAGTACCCAAAGAACCAACAGACGTTCTGCACCAGCACTTCATTTTTAGTTCTGTAGTTAGGAACAGTGGGATCCAAAACTTGTCATGAGGAAAAAAACCAGGCGTTTGGGGCACATAAGAAAAATGAGTAAGTATTGCATGTCATGACACTTTGTAATCACCAATCTTGGCAGAAGGCTGAGCATGGAGTTTGAAGAGTCTTTTGAAGCTGGAGCTGGAGGGTCCTGCCTTGGAACTGGGCATCAGGCTGACCTCTCTGCATTTCCTGACAGCTGCTACTTTCAAAACATAAAAAATACAAATGCATCACCTATTCGCTGAGCCTCAGATTGTAGGGGTACGTAGCTGAATCTTGGAGTTCCAAAACTCATCCATGAGAATCTGATTTGAACACTGCTGGATCACAGTCTTATTATAGGTGCTGATTTGACTGACAGCTACTGGTATGCCCACATATATTGGATACATTTGGTATTGGAGATAAAAGCTTGCTAAATTACAAAGTATTCCTTGAAAGCAGAAGACTCAGCATTTGTACTCTTTTTTTTTTTTTTTTTTCCCTACAAAAAGTCTCCTTTTGAGTTGGTGATGCACAGAATAATGACCATTGTTGATGGTGAAGCTGGAGACTAACCTGAAGATCTTATCCTTTATGTGTTTTTTCTGAGTTTAGTTTGGGAGCACAATGGGATTCAGACATGGATAAATGGGAGGAAAAAAAGGGTGACACTAAAAATCAGGCAGAATTAGGCAAATAATTCTGTACCAGTAGTGACTGAGGATAACAGGCCACCGCTTTGTCATCAAGCAGGATTGTCTTTATTAAACACACTTGAGTATTTATATGTTTCTTCTGTGTACAAGTTTTAGGATCAAACTATGCAGCAGCTGGTGATTAGGAGGCTAACCAATCATGCAAATAAATGGCAGAGTGGATGTTTCTTGCTCTTTTATCTCAGACACTCTCACACATCCCACACAGCCTCCGTGACCCAGTGTTGTGGACTGCTTGATTGAAGCCTTCTCACGTAGGTATTTCTGGCTGCAGATGATCTTTGGTATGTGCTTTCCCATGGGAGAAGAGCTGTCAATAAAGGTCAGGATGGCCCAAGCAGGCTGCTGCTTCACCAGTACCTTTCAGGATTATAAACTTTATTATAGTTACAGGTGAAATCCTTTGAATAGAAAATACAGATGCCAGTATTTACAAGAACAATGGAAGCTACAGAAGGCACCTTGTTTGCACCCACCATTACCCAGCACCGTGTGTATGTGTGCTGTAGATCACCCCAAGGGTACAGATCTCGTTAATACACAGGAAAAGGGGAAGGGATTATGTGAGTGTCAGATTAGGAACTATTTTGCTCTGACCCAGACAGTTATTATAAACAATTCTAATTATTGATGGCAGAAATACTCAAAGACATCTCAGAATTTCCAGCAGCAGACATCCCAGCTTCTGGGGAAAATGGACTTTTGTTCAAAGTCTCCCAAAATGCACCTGTTCTAGACCAGTGGGTGTTGAGGGGAGTGAAAACAAAACTGCTGTCTACTTTGCAAAACACAAAATATTGCCAATAGCAGGATAGAAAGGAAAAGTGGTCCTACTCTCCTGTCTGCTCTTCCTATCAGACATGCACTGTGAGAAACAAAATTCCTTTATATCGAAGATTGATAGTTCCTCAGGCTGGAATACCCACCCCATGAACTGGCTGCACAGAGACTGAACTTGTTCATTTCTGGAATCATGCTCTTAAATTTGTGAACCTATTAATTTGTATTTCAGAGGATCTTTGAACCTACTCTTATATTAGCTAGGAGTCATGCTGAGATTGTTAACTTAGCAAATCACTTGATTCTGCAGTTCTCCTTTGTGTTAGCTGCTTCCAGTAATGAGACTTTGCATGCAAATACAAATAGTTGGGGCAAAATAAAAAAATGTAGGCCCTAATAGATAAAGTTAAATATTGCAGGTATTTTCATGACACTGCAGAATGTATGAGTGGTGATCAAGTGTTTAGGAATGAAATGGAAGGAAACAAAATATGGAATTCTCTGCTTATTTTAAAGACCTGCTGTGTAAACTGTATTTAATACCATCTTCAGACAGATGAGTTCTTGAGAGTATTCTCAAGGGGATTTATTTTATTTGTACCATCTACTTTGGTTTAATCTGAAGTAAATAATGTTTATTTAAAATTCATTCTTAGGTTTCAGTCCTGCTGACTCAAACATAACACCAAAACCAAATACTCAGCAGGACAGTCTTTGGACATCAGTAAGAGCTGGATTATGAGCTCTGGGGATGTCTGTGAATGTAATTTTTCGAAGGACATAGGACCTGATAATATATACTGACATTTTACAGTGAGAACAGATTTTTTTTTTAGGAAGTCATCTAATCCAGAGGTATTCTAAATATTTTTACTTTTTGGTGTAACAAAATGCATTTGACAGTTTTTACTCATTAACTCAAAATATCACTCAGAAATTCAGAGTGATGCAGATGTCTTTCTGTTTGTCCACTGACATTTTTGATATTTACATTTCCAATCAGGGCATAAACACAACAGTTTTGCTGACTAGAGTGCACTGTTAAAATTTAAATGCATGTTTATTTTGTGAATACATAATTCACTGAATTAAGATAACACTGAGCATCCACTGTGAGCTAGGAATACGGCTTGCAATTTAGAAAGTGGCCTGTGTTCTGCAGATAAGTACACAGTCAGCGGTACTCTGTGTTTAAAATGTTTCAGCTACAGGGGTTAGAGTTGAAGAATTGCTTCATTTTTGCAAAGCTGGAGCAGGCCAACCTGTACATCACAAAATCCGTGATTGGGAATGAGTTCCTGAGAATTACTTGTGACAACTGCATGTTAAATGTGATCCAGATTTCCTTGAACGTTGGTGTTTTTAAATCTAATCAGGAAATTGTATCCTCTGAAAGTTCAATACATTCAATCGTAAATTAAATAGGATGTGTTACTTTTTTAAAAAGTTGGGGTTTTTTTATTTATATAATGCAGTATAATAAAGATACGTTTGCTAGTGTCCTATATACTGAATAATAATTTCTATTTTTTGTCATTCGCATGCATTTCCATTACTTTCATTGTTGCAAGGAACCAGAATTCTTTTAGATTATGGCCTATTTGAACATAAAAGTAGCTCTACTGGTTTGGACAGAAAGTTCACCTACCTGGTATCCTACTTGTTTAAAACACACCCATAGAAGAGTTTTAAAGAAGGGGCAACATTCTCAATGCTTTCACCAGCTTGCAGCCTTATGCTGCCAGGCAATTCCTGAGCCAGATGTCCTTCCTATGTGTTCAGCAATAGTCCATGGATATATTTTCTGCAAACATGTCCGGTCTTGCTGGGAACTTGTGTGAGGTTTTAGCTTCATCAGCATCCTGTGGCAAGCAATAAGGCTGTGTAATGACACATTATGTGAAATGCCACCCCCTTCAGTTTATTTTGAATCAGTTCTTTGAATAGTAACTCCATTGCAGTTACCATTAATTCCCCTTAGTGTTGCTGCTGGAAGAGACAGTGAACAATTAATTGATATAACTCTTTTCTCCTTTGAGGTTTGTATCTTAGTAATTTAGTTCCCTGTTTTCACCTCTGCTCACTGTGAGGATTTGGTGGCTTTTAAAAATTGATCCTATAATTACAGTAGCCTGCGGTCAAATCACTAGGACTACTTGTATGAGCAAGGCATATTCAACCAAGTCCTGAATTAGAAATGGTATTTAATATAGTTTAAATCTGAATATTGTTTAAACATAAACACAGCTTCCATTACATTTTGTTTGGATGTTTGGGACAATCAGCCTCTTAACAGAAAACCTGATCTGACTGTACAATGTAGGCCAGCCAATACTTATTTTATTATTAATGCACATTGTTTGCTTCAGTAAGAATATGTTATGCCAAAGGAGTTTGCCATGTACTTTCATGACTTAAAAGTCTTTCTGACATACACCAAGTATAGTACAGTAAATGCTGTTGGGAGATTTGTAAGTATTTTCCCAGTATTCTTCTGTACTTTGCAATATGTCTGTAAATTCAGAATAGTACTTAATCATCTATTCCAACACTTCTGTACTTTCAGACCCTAAATGTGAATAATACAAAATACAGTACACATAATGGGTTCTTGCAAAGCAACTGTGATGAAGCTTCATTTTAAAATTTTGGCCATGCTTTTCATTAAAGTACTTATCTGCAGCCAAGAGAATAGGAAATTAGGTTGACTAAAATAGCTACAATAGTCTGAACTGAACAGTTAAAAGTAGGGAATTCTACTGATTAAAGCAGGGTACTTGAAACATGGCAACATCCTGAAGTTATTACTGTTTCACAGCTTGTTGGCGGCTAAAAAATTATTTACCTGCTTCAAGGGGAAAAACAACGTTCCAGTTTTGCCCATGTGAATAGTACGTTAGGCAGCACTTAAGACATTTAAAACTATTGTGGTTATATATTGTAATATATATGTCTCCATAATGTTACAGCAGACATTATACATTGGGCTGATTCCTTGTGAAAATATCTTCCTGTGATTACTGTAATGAAATGCACTTTGGATCAATAATAACCTGATGCTTCTACAAATAGAGAACTCTGAAACTGGGGCTAGGAAAAAGCAAAATCTTCAGTTTGAAAACTGCTCCTATGAGCATCTGCTCTTAGAGTAACAGTAATATTTTATAGCAATTTTGTCTTAATTTCGGAGCTACCCTGGCATCCATCTCTTCTGTATCACCTCAGAGATGAGTGTAAAGGAGCCCAAGTGTTGCAGCAGATGCTGAACTCACAGGACAGGAACTAGGGGCTGAAATATTAGTCCAGGAAAATTAGCAGAGACTTAGTCTCTGACTCTGGTGGGGTCATCATTTTGCTTCATGTGCTCTGGCAGTAGAAAAGCTGTGGTATTCTACTATCCTGTCATTTATAGCCACATTTCCCAAATCTTTTCCAGCCTTTGATGAAGTACACTACTGTCTTCACAAATATTGATGAACTCAGCTATGGAAAGATAACTTCTTGTTCTACAATGTAGGCATTTACCATATAATTTACCAATTTGCCTTTTATCTGTTTATCAATCCTTATCATCTGTTGCCTTAAGAAGAGAACCTCAGACAATCTATGGTAATGCCTATTAGGCAACTAGAAAATGTGGAGTGCTGATCATTATATGTGCATATATAGGCAATGAGGGAGAAAAAAAACCATTTGTGTAATAGTTGAGGTTTGCTTGTTTATGGCCCGTGTTCTGGTTTTGCCATGCTTCTGGTTTGTCCTTCACCTTGCAGCTTGAGAAAAGCAAAACACAAACAATAGGATCTTCATATGAGTACTACTTGATTGTTCCTAACCAGCTAAGCTAACAGAAATGTGATTTTATGATATTTATTAATAACACTGTTATCATTCTGAGAAAATTGTAGAGTCTCCTGGAGTGGAGGTATTTGTGTATGGTTGAAGCTTTTGTACATCAGGCAGCAGGTGATGAAAACTCCTACAAATGATTATCCCCTTATGTACTTCTGTAAGATGTTCCAAAACAAAGGTAAAATAATTAGGTGCTAAATCCCCTCAAGAGTAGAAGAACTCCTGGTATTAGAGGTATCTTCTTTGTAATATTTTCTACCAAAATTCATTGTCATTCATGCTCACATACAAGGTGAGTCCCCTTCTCGAAGAGAATTTGTGAAGTATTCGAATTACTGAAAGTGCTCACTTCTTGTATTTCAGTTTTAAAGATGGTAGAAAATGTGTTTGGAAAAGGTGGTGAAACCAAAAGTTTACACAGCTGATTTACTATACTGGGATTGTTAAAATGCATAATTACTGACAAAGTGATGATAGTCTGGCTCGAAATTATGTGCCCCTTCAAAATTGTTACCTTTCATTAACACAAAATGCAATCCTCAAATCTTTGCCTCTGTCTGTCTCTCCTTCACAGCATATAAAGTAGCACAGCTCTGTCTTTTACGGTCAAGAAAGGATAGAAAAGAGATACTGATGATTCTTTGATATTTTAAATAATTTGTCCCATGATAAGAGATAGATGGAGTCATCTAACTTCTGAGATGGAAATATTACTGACCAGATTGTAGTGCCTTCTGGCAATTTGTTTTTATATTTAGTAAAAAACACTCTGCTCAAAGGAGGCGATTGTCCCACTCTGCTCTGCACTGGTGCAGCCTCACCTTGAACACTGTGTGCAGTTTTGGGCACCATAATATAAAAAAAGACATTAAGCTATTAGAGGGTGTCCAGAGGAGGGCCACAAGGATGGTGAGGGGCCTTGAGGGGAAGCTGTATGAGGAGGGCTGAGGTCACTTGGTCTGTTCATCCTGGAGGAGAGGAAGCTGAGGGGAGACCTCATTGCAGTCTGCAACATCCTCATGAGGAGAAGCAGAGGGACAGACACTGATCTCTTCTCTGTGGTGATCAGTGACAGGACCTGAGGGAATGGCCTAAAGCTGAATCAGGGGAGGTTTAGGTTAGGTATCAAGAAAAGGTTTTTCACCCAGAGGGTGGTTGATCACTGAGCAGGCTCCCCAGGGAAAGGGGGAGATAGTGTATAAGGGGTAGTGTTCCCTGATTCTGGGAATTGCTTTCTGTCCCCGAGAAGCATGCATTCTTCCACTGATGCAAGTTAGTAGCACTGCTCCCATTGATTTTCAAGTGCCAAGATGTAACCAAGGGCAGCCAAGAGCTGCAGATGGTCTTTCTCATCAAAGACCAAACACCAATTCAGCTGCACGTTGTACTGCTCACTCGGACCCCTCTTCCCTGTGGCAGCCATGTGGCTTGGAACAATTCCCTGGGTACTCTTCCCTCTTGCAGGATACACGTGTGCATCGTCCTCTGCAAACCACCCCACTTCCCCAGACGGTTTTGTGTCATTCACTACTGTTCTGATTATGTTTGTGACCCTATTAATTTCTCCCAGGGAACCTATGATTGTATTTGATAGATTGAAATTTCAAGAGACTTGGTCATAGATGTCGCCATAATAGTTATGTTTACATATATGTACATTTGCATTGCTTTCCACATGTGCATCTTCATTTAAAAGCTACTTCAGCTTCCCTCTTTTTTTCTCTTTTTTCCTTTCTGGACATATGGTGAACAGTACTGTACATAGCGTGAGTTATTAAATAGTAAGATACTACAGTAAATCAAAGTAACTCTAACCACTATAACATAAACACAGTTTTTAGGGGTAAATATCTTCCAAGTGAACTGCAAATGTTATGTTTTTCCTGCAGAAACTACACTGTAATATCTTGATGTAGGCAAATGTTCAAGTTTAGCCTTCTATAACTCCAGCAATTGCTTCCAAAATACACAGCAGTGGTAGTATATTCATGCCTTGTAATTCTGCACCTCTGTCTGAACCTTGCTCTACAAACCTGCCTATCACAATTTCTTTGCAATCAAAGATGAGCAAATTAGTTAAAATTTATTAAATATAATTACTTGTGACTGTCACAAATGTACCCTTAGAGAGCTGAGGCCTTATGGGCTACAGATTTGACACTTTGTTTAAAATTGTGAGTTGTGTGTGTGGCTACACATCAGCCTAGAGATACTCATGAACTTTATAGTTATTGCTTGGTACATGGTACTACAGAACAGCTATAATAGTGCTGTGAGTTTTTATTGTTCTTGGTGTATGACTGGTATTTTTTCAGCTTTCTAACTGGCTTTCAACCAAAAAGAAACAAAACCTCAAATATTTATTTCTTGTACAAATTTTTGCACAAGTATTCATGCTAATTTTCCTTGTAGTTGTTATTCATGAGAGTTACTTTTGAATACCTATGAAGAGTAAATAAAAAGCATCAGAAGTACTATCATAAGCAATCTGGTTTTTGTTACAGCTTATGTCTGTAAATTTTTTGGTTCAAAATTTGTCCAATCCTTGTTACAATAATGTTTCCAATCCCAAACATCATATACTTACATTCATATTTTTTCAAAATTGCAAGTGCTAAATGTTGTTGTCAGAGCTATTTTATACAAAAGATGGTAAAAAAAAATTGGGTGTATGAAGTGAGCCTGGTAAGCTCATGAAATAGCCAAGACAAGCAAGAATGTGGAAACTTCCATTCCTTTTTTCTGATTTGTCTGTGATACTTGCAAACATGATTTTAAAAGCTATTGTCCCATTAAGATGGTATATCTTCAACTGCAGGCAGGACCTCACATGTGGTTAAAGTTTGGTGGCCTTCTTTTGGATTTTAGTTAAATTTCTGGAATATGCAGTTCTGAGTTGATATAAACCATTTTTAAAATCCATATTGAATTCAGAAGATTGTTTCCATTCAAAATAGCAAAAATAACACTGATATCTTGAAATAGTCCATATTAAGAGTGGCTGAATTTGACTGCAGTGTAAAACGTTAGAGAAGGAAACACTTTTGTAAGATTTGTTTGGGATGAAAGAAAATGATGCAAAATGAATATTTTTGTCAGTAAGAAAGAACTAAGAATATTTTGCATTGTGTTAACTTGAAGTTTTACTGGGTATTCTTCAGCCTTTACAGAGAAGTGGTTTTCTTTCTCACAGATGACTCATGCAATTGTTCTTTTCTTGTTCTGAAGCATTTCTGCTCGGCGCACAATGACATTTCTGGATAGCTCTGGCTTGCTCAGCTTAGGATTGTGTCACAATTTTCATGAGCTCTTCTGACTGACTAAATTCTTCTCCTTTGTGGTTGCTCTGTTTTACTTCACCAGATGTTTTTGTGCTGCAACTTCAGCTGTGATCAAATCTGCAGGCAACAGCAAAATTAGAAGGGTAAGGAAGAGAAGAGCTCCCAGTCAATGTGCCGACTGACTTAGTTAACATGTGTGGGAGAGAGCATGGTTTCAACTTCCTAGCCAGATGCAGACTGAAAAAAAAAACGATCCCAGACCCTACTGAAGCCTGATCTAAAGTGGGGGTTGGGGATGGTGGTAACTGACACAGATCCTGAACCCAAGCAATGGATACAGCCTGTCTCTAAAGCAACAAATCATACATTTATTTCCAAGTATGTTCTCTGTACTTGCTGGCATCCCCTCCATCTTTCTTGATGAAACTGCAGCTGATGAGTTCATCAATTGTTACTTCCCAGATACTGGCTAGAGGAGTCTGCTTCCTGACCTAAAGAAGAAGAGAAGTGGAGTTGTTAGCTACAGGAGTCTTCTCCACTCCTGCCTCTTCAGTGGGTTTGGTGTTGGTTGCAATGTCCAAGAGAAGAGATAAACCCAGAATTTCTGGCCTTCATGACAGCAGCCTCTCAACAACAAAGTGAATGCTCCCTTCCATTGAGAAGCATAGTATATATCCCTGAGAAGGCATTTCAGAAGGAACTTCCTCCGTGTGCTTTGATGTGCAAGCCAATCAGCAGGTCTGCTCCAACTGTATCAGACAATGTATTGTGTTCAGGTCTGTCATAGAAGGGATTATAAGCACCAATGTGAGAAGCAGCCATGAGAAAAGCTGATATTTTCCACAATACTGTGCTTGTGATATTGTCAAGAAAGTATCTGTGATGTACAAGGTCCCAGTTGCTCTATAGAGTTCATGGTCCTCATGCTCAAGAAAGATCAGTTCAAACTGAAAGAGATGCAGGAAGAGTCAACAAGGATAGAAGATCTCCCTCTGAAAGAAAACCAAAAGTTTAGTGTATTTAACACAGAAAAATTCTTTTTTAAGGGCTATACAGATACCTTGTATAAATGTAAACCATGATTGAACAGAAACATGAGATCCCATTCCCCAGCCTTTTTGTTTTATCTATATTTCATTTTCTATATTTCATGCTAGTAGAGTGTATCTATCTGCAGTGAATGCATTCAGTGTGCACCACATTTAGGTAATAATATGGGAGAATTAAGAAGGAGCAAGGTCATTATATTCTGAAAATACAACCACCTTTTCATAATTAGTGGCATATGTGAAATCATGCTTTATAAAATCAAAGTTGTATCAAAAGTGGCTCAAGAAAAGGGTCATTGAGAGTTACTAATGAAAATCCCTTAGTCTCCAATATTCATGCCGCCTTCTCCTTTCCCAAAGTGGCAGGAAACATCGGTTGTGATATTCAGTTTCCCCAAAAGTCCTATACCTTGTGGAGATGCTATAAAGTGCACTAGATTTATCATCTGTTCTCTATGTTCGTGGATGCAGAATTCCATGCCATTTTATCCCTATTAAATCACACACCAAATGAAAGTAAATGTAGTGATGTAATAGGAAATAATTTGCTGCATTTTTGGGTACCTTTCAATGCAATTGAACATATGGTGAATAGTCCTCATAAATAGCTAGATATTATTAGCCCTGTTACATGGATTCCCTGTTACAGGGAAAGGGAAACAAGAATTGATATGAGGATTTGTGCAAGGTCATACTACAAATAAACGTGGATAAATTACTTCTACAGAAACAGGTACACCTCTCTGGGTAAAATTCAGCAGCTGTCTTAGCATGAGCAAAAACATAAGGCAGATGAGAACCTCAACTGCTCAATCCCTGAGCCGTGATTTACATAAGGTAAGCAGATGGGCAGCAATGGGTGAGATCTGAATTTCTCCAGAGAAAGCATTCAAGAAAAACCAAACAGGACAAAATTGAATAGATTCACGTGCTCAATAGTCTTCATGTGGGTAATCTCAAAAGCAGCACCCGTAGTTACTGTTTCACCTTTTGCAAAGTCATGGAATTAAGAATTACCGAAGCAGCCACCAGAGTGCACCAGATACATTTTAGAGCAACTCGCAAGGAAAGCAAACAACCTAAGAACTGTTACTCCCTGTTCTTGTGGTCTTCTTTTGTTTTTGTTACGGGAAACGAATCAACTCTTTAAATACCTGTGTGGAGGGCAGTGAGGAAGAAGGTGAAGACTGAGAAACCTGGGAAGGTGTCACTTATCTCCCCTGTGCCCATATCCTTGCAGTCGCTTCAGTGACAATTGTGTCTTGCGTGCTAAATTCCACTGTGTATTGAACTGCTACCTGATAATACTGGTTATATTTTTTCATGAAAAATATCCTATGAAAATTTGGATATAGGTTACATATTAGCTTACAGGGTCAAACCATAAAAAATGTTCACCATGTGCTGGCTAGCAAACATGTTAACCAGCCTTCTGTGTACAAATCTGCTTTCTGTGTACACATGTATGGTTTCATCCCCACCTTTGCTATTCAGGGATGTGTAAGCTGATCTAAAACACCTCCTACATATCAGTACTGTACATTTTGAAATGCCGACTACTCCACATTGTATATACCATATGGTGCACATTGTAACGGAACACTGCAACTTCCATATTTTGAAGGGCAACATGAAAGCATTAAAGGTGAAGTTTATCAGACAGATGTGCACATCTGCATGTGACCTACCCATGTAGTCAGCCTTTCTAGTCAGTGGAAATAAACGGACAATTCTGGCACATGATTTGTCTTTATGTGCTACAGTGAAGGTCTGATATAGGGCAGAGGATTTTACCCTCCAAAAATGCATTTCTTTCACGGACTTTCAATGGAAGGTAAAATCAGTTGCATAGCTCTAGACATCAGGAGTTAAGTAACCTGTAATCTACATTTTTGTATTATTCCTAGCATTGATTATTAACAGCTGCAAAACACTCTTCATGTATGTTGTTCTTTAGGTAGTGGAGGTCAGCAATACATGAAATGCGAAGCTTTAAAAGGATTAGATTTCATCTTACAGTATACAAACAACTTTTCCATTTCATGTATTTTCTGGCTGCTGCCTGGAACCTTGGAAACATAATCTGGACAATGGAAGCACTGCCATTTTATTTCAATGTGAATTAGGTGAGTGAGCTGATGAGATATTTTCTGCTCAGTTTAAAACCCAACTGAACAAATGCTGGAATAGATAAAAGAAGGGAAAGGTTGAAACTCTCCTGAATTAAAAATATACTTTAAAAGTCCAGTTTACTTTTACTTTAGCGCTGTACTGGTTGTCAAAATGCTCTCGGACAGGGGGATTTCTAGACCTCAGCAGGAACAAATCCATCTACTGCCATTGAAGTCAGCCTCTGAATTTAAATTTGTCAGCTGACTTGTTACTATTTCCTCTAGCCAATTTTTCTCAGTGGGTTGCATTTTTACCTGCTGATAACTAACACATCATTAGGAACTGGAATGTGAAAAATCACCTAGCACATATTTAATAAGAATAGCCGTATATTTATACAAAAAATGAAAATCAGTGTGATTTATTTTTTTACTTGGGAAAATTTTAAAAATGAAAATAAATCGCTCTGCAGTGAAGAGTCAAAAGCATATGTTGAACACATGCATATTCAAACCCTGTAAAGCAGTGATGAAGAATGGCATTGCTGAGAAGTTCTCTTTTTAGCAGTTGTTTTGTAAAGAGAGCACCAAGAATGAGAATGCTGCATGGTCTGCTTGGTTTTGGTGACTGATTATATTGAGTCTAAAGGCAGTGCATGACATCTTAATGAAAATATTTAAACTCTTTGAAGGAGTCTTGGATTTTGTAGCAAGGAGGAGTCTTGGATTCTGTAGACTGATTTGTAATCTCGTTTCTCAGTGATGTCCTCCTTTTAGCACATAAATCTAAATGCCTCAAATGGTGCTTTCTTACCTAGTTGATTATAGAGTTATAGCACGGTCTGAGTTGGAAGTGACCTTAAAGACCCTGTAGTTCCAACCCTCCTGCCATGAACTGGGGTGCCACTCACTAGATGAAGTTCCAGAGGGCCCCATCCAACCTGGTCTTCAACACTTCCAGAGATGGGGCATCTACAGTCTCTCTGGGCAACCTGTTCCAGTACAACACCACCCTCTGAGTAATGATTTTCTTCCTAACTTCTAATCTAAACCTGCCTGCTTTCTCTTTAAAACTATTTTCCCTTGTCCTATTACTATCTGCCTATCACTATCTCCCTCTCCCTCCTTCTTAAAAGCCTCTTTAAGGTACTGGAAGGCATCAATGAGGTCTCCCCAAAGCTTTCTCTTCTCTATGAACAACCTTACTTTCCAAATAAGCATGCTTGGACCTTATTAAGAAGAAAAATATTAACCACAAACTCAGGAATTAATGACTTTAGTCAGATTTAGGCAGAAGATATACCAGTGAAAGAGAGTAGTGATATTTGTGTCAGTTTCCAACAACAATACATCTGTAGGTCAAAATTATCTATTTGTCTCTAGTGTAAATTTGGAATAATTTAATCAAAGAAAACCGTGCTGGTGTTATGCTGTCATAACAGGACTGAGTTTGATCCTCTCAAGTATAAGAAAAAGTATCTAGAGTTAAGCTCCTAAATCCACTTCTATGTTTGAAATACATCACAGTAAAGACAGATGTAAGGAGGGAATCAGTATCTCTTGTGGTTTTATCAGTAATTTAATCCCTATTCTCATTCTTTTTTAATAGAACTTTTTTCTTTCTAGCTCCTTTTTTCATTCTTCTTGTGATATACTTAAAATAGCTTTCTTAAGCTTTCTTACTTCTTACTCTTCAGTTGACTGGTACAAACTCCTTCTCGGTTTTGTCTTTCTTAATCTCCCGCCCAACCCCAAAAAAGGCAGGTTCTTCCCCTTCTCCATTTGCAGCAAAATTGTCTTTTGAGCAGCACCTAGTGACGCGGCATTCACTACATTGTTTCTGAATTCTTCTTTCTACTGTGAGGCTGCAGCATGTTGTGGTGTGCCTTAATTATGATGTGTTTTAAGATGCTTAAAAGAAAAAGCAGTTTACCTTTTTGTTCTTATAGCACCTAATATATATTTAGTTTGGGCAAAGGGCTTTGGAAAGCACTCATTAGACATGGAATGCTCTAAATGTTTTACTTTTGTTTCTGCTATATTGTAGTTATTTTTTAAAGGAAGTTTTATAACTAAGTGGGGTATTTGGCATGCAACCAGTTTGCTGAAGCTTTAGACAAGGCCAAGTCCTAAGGATCCTGGTATTTATGTTTAGTTTTTCTGGTTTAGTTTAAAAGAAAAAAAATTAGGTCCTTCAGAAATAATTTTGCATTCTACATATGCTGTTTAACAATTAAACACATGTGCATTTAGTGAAAGAGCCAAAGGCACCAGAAGATAAGAGTGGTAACATACGTTAATAGGATGTTTTCTCATGTCATGCTGATGTATTTCCAAGAGAGCAGTGAAAACAGAAGAGTCTTCTTTGCATGCTTATGTGAGAAGTTAGGCTGATTTTTGCCTTTGGGACACAGCCTGAGATGTAGACAGTGGAATACTTTTGTAGTGAGAGTACAGGGATATCTTTTCACAGTCCTAAGTTTTGCAGTGGTTTCATGCCCTTGTTTTTGTGGGTGTGTAGGTACATGCAGACAATTTGTCTCAGTGCTCTTGGTGCATACTGCTAATTAAACTTTTGTAGCTATAGTACCAAGCCACTGCTGAAGCTGAACTGAAGCTGTGCCTTCTCTTTTATCCATTCTCTTCGGAGAAGGAGAGCATCTGTGGAGGTGAGGCAGTCTCTTTCCTATGCATTGTAAATGTTAAAAAATTAAAGAATCACATAGTTAAAAATTGACCTAATTTTCTAATTTATATGCATAACATATCTGTTGGTACTAATGTCTTTTAAATAAATTGGTGTTTTTTTAATTTCATGTGAAAATTTTTATTAAAAATTAACAATACAAAAAGTATTTTAGTCAAAACACCTTGGCTAGCTGCCTACAGATAAAACATCCAAGAAACCATGGAAGAGGCAGGCTTTGTTAAAACCAACCCACCTTCAATAATTCATATGAATTTAAAACTAAAACAGCACATGACCCTCAGGTATGTAAGAAATGGAAAGGCAACTCTGTAATGGTTGGCCTGTTGAATGTCAGCCAAGTTTTCCTGTGCTTGTAGTGTTGGGACTCTTCTCAAAATCTAACGGTGACTTTACCCTTTTTAAAGAAATCGAGACTTTCTGCTTGGCACTCTGTAGAAGTCCATCATCAATGACAAAATTCAGTTTTGTCTGACTGTGACCCCTTCGAAGTCATAAACTGTAAGTATCAAGGACTCTAGAGGACAAACTGATCCTGCTCAAATATGACCAGAAGTTCTGCCTGTTTGCTTCTCTGCTGGGACCAACTTCACAGTGACTGTAGGACGAGATTTCTGTGCTGCTCCCGCATGGCAGCTCTGTGCTGGAGAACAGCTGCACAGAAAACTGCGTGGTGCATCCACAACTTTGCATGCAGCATTTCAATTTAGGTGTACAAAGTTTAAACAAATGAAGGTTCAGAATTCGATACCAGCGCGCTCCAGAACACCTCACAGAGCCCAGCACTGAACTTTGCAGATTTTCACTGCAAGCAAAGCAGCTGCATGATTTGTTTGTTTTAAAAGGAAAAAAGTAAACACAATGCAAATTACACTCATATTGAAGTTGATCCTTTCAGTTATAGAACAAATGGATAATAATTCAGACAAATCATATGCATATGTGAATGAGGGCACAAATTGCAAACATAAATAGCATATGTAGATTTACATGTTGCCATGGAAAAAACCAAACAGGTTTGGGTGTTGTGTTACAGGACTTGCCTACCAACTCAAAACTAATACCAAGGCAGTGAGTCCCATCTCATCAGACCCTGTGCTGAGGCACAGAGGAGGCTTTGCCCACCAAAAAGGCCGACCCAATGCTGTGCTGCTCTGGCTGTCACTGGTTGATAGAGCGTGACCTTGGAGCTAATGGCGGCTTGTTTAAGGCCCAGCAGCTCTGAGGCAGCTGAGCCAGCAGTGTCCTTGCTTGACACTATCCCTTGTTGTGATTTTTATTACGAGAGCTTGTCATTAAAAAAAAAACAAACCAACTATTTTGTTGTGTGTATGAAAAGTTAAAGCACTCACTGAATAATATTGCGATTCAGTGAAATGGATAACGTACAAAGTAAACGCCGAATACATTCTTTATTTTTCTTATTGCCGTGCCGCACTTGTCGCACGGCAGCCTCGGGGCACAGCAGTTCGCCCGTGGCAGCAGACTCGGGGCTGAAAGGACAGCGACTTCTCCTTAATTGACGGATCTCTCTGCGATACCTTCAAACAAACTCCAGGCTGCCCGGCGGGCGCTGGTTTCCCACAGCCCGCGGCGTGTGGAAGCGCACGGAGCTGTACGGCGGGTGCGGCACAGGGCGGGCAGCGCTGCCGGCAGCCGCTCGGTCCCGCCGCCCTGGCCCGCGGGGCTCGCTCCCGAGCCGGGAGGAGGGGCACGGCCCCGCCGGGCGCAGGAAGCGCTGCCGTCACCGGCCCTGCCCCGTCCGCTGCGCTGCCGGCGGGAGGCTGGGCCGCGCCGGGCCGTAGCCGGGCCGTCCCGCTCCGCCTCGGTGTCTCCGGGAGGGATGCGGCGGCCGGCGCCATGAGCTGGCGCTCCGGCTCCCGCGGTGTAGTGCTCACCGCCTACCACCCCAGCGGCGGGACCGGCGACGCCCCCGGCGGGTGAGTGGAGCTGCGGGCGGACGGGAGGGAGGGAAGGAGAGAAGGAGGGAAGGCAGGCGCTGCCCGCGGCAGGTGCGCTCGGAAGAGGGCGCGGCTCCGGTGCCGCGCCGCGGAGGAGGAGCGCCGCCGGCTCAGCGCGAACCTGTTGCGCGGGAGAAGGGTATTCTCCGGCCCCGGGGCTAAAGGGTTTGCCCGTTTTTGCGTCATGTCCCGCAGCTCCCAAATGGTTTTTCCTTTGTTGGTTGGTTTGGTTGTTTGTTTGGGTTTTTCCCCACCCCTTTCTGAAATACGCTCCGCGCGTCGAGGAAACCCCAGGCGTTTTGCTGCTCTGCCGGGAGCCGAGCGCAAACAGCAGCCGCCGCCTGTTGTTAAGGCGTTTGTATCCAAGAACAGTCCCGTGGCCGCCCGGGTGCGGTGTCGGTGTTAAACTCAAGCTGTTCTGGCCGGTGCGGTTCTAGGCTCGGAGCGGGGAGGGGTTGTGGGTCGCAGCGGTGAGTGCTGTCCCGTGGCCTCGGGGGCGCTGGACCTCAGTGTCTTTGGGATCAGGTGGTTGTCCCTCCTTCCGCTTTACTACATTGTATCTTTGAACTTGCTTTTTTTTTTTTTTTTTTAATTAATGTGATAAACGGGAGGAAAGTGCAGGTAAGGACGAGACAAATTTTTTAAAGCATTTGTCATTGAAACTTACAACGGGAAAGAAGCCGGTTTCACGTACATGAAGGCTGAGGACCTCCGAGTGCCTCACAGCATATGTTTGATGTAAGCAGAAGTCACTGCTGGCTTTTCCATAGCAGTGACCAGAGGGACTGCTGTGTAAAGGACTGACTTTTGTCTTTATAGCCCATTCAGTCTTGCCTCTTCCTTGCTGAAATTGTCAACAAAGGACCCATTGATAAAGACGAGACTTTAAATAATGGTGAGAAGCCAGCTGAAACTGGGAAGGTATTGAAACTGTTTCCATGAGTGCATAGGAAGAGCGTGTGTGATCAAAGAGATTATAGTCTGATTAAAAGAAGATGGGAAGGAAGTACAGTGGTCACCCTGGACAAAAGATAATTTATGCACTATGATCTATCACACCAAGAATCTACAACAGAAGCAAGGACTGAATTAGGAAATACTTCAAATACCTTCTACCCTATGGTAGAACCACAAAGTCATTGCCTTTATTTTAATTAAGGTACTTCCTTCTCCATAACTAATGTTATTTATCAACCTCAGTTGAAGTCCTGATGTCATCTTAGCTACATCTGTAAGGGCTCTGCAGACCTGGCCATTTCCAATGGAATGCAAAATATGTATATTTTTGCAAGAAATCACAAAATCCAAAAACTTCTCTGTTATTGTTTGTGGTGTTTCTTTGCTCCTCATAACTCTCCTCAAGCTCCCCATGGAGGAGGAGGGAGAAGTTAAAAATGCTTTTCCTGCTCCTTGGGATAATTTCTGAGTAAAGATCTGTGTATCTTGTAGACTGTTATGATCAGTTCCCCTTTTTTCACACACAGCTGTCTGGATACATGGCTCTAACCAGCAGACTCTTAGCCCCTAGAGGCCCTGGACACATGAGCACAGTTCCTTTCTGTGTCTTAAGAAACTTGTCTCCTGTGCTAATGCCACACCATTAGGAGCAGCCATCTCATGAGAATACAGCTCCTCTGCAGCTGCTTCTGCAGACAGCCTCTTGGGTAAACTGGGATGTTGCCAAGCAAGTAACAGCAATCCTTCACAAACTTTTCTGGTTTGGGATTAAGAGAAGGGGAAATAAATGTGAAAAGTGGTCTCATTTCTGTAATTACAGCAAACAAATGTGCATGCTTCAGCTGTGCAGAACAGAGGATTCCCACAGTTAGTTTGCCTGAGTTCCACCACAGCAGTAGTATAGCTTTCCAGGCCATGCACATTTGCCACTTAGATCATTAAACTAAAATCCTAAAGGACACCTCTGCCTTTCTGCTGTGCCATTCTAAATTGGAACCTTAGGTCTATTTCTCCTGTTTTTATTTAACCAGGATCTCAACTCCATGGTCCAGGTTGACCCACTCTCTCTTGCTGTGCATCCCCAGTGTCTTTCCACTTCTGAAGTGAGAGAGATTGGGAGTATTTACATGGGAACAGAGAGGCAGGGGAATGGCCACTTGTTCTCTTTTGGTCTTTTTAAAAACAAACAAATGAAACTTTCCTGAAATGTTGTAACATTTCTCTGGGGTTTGTCTCCCACCTGCTCCCCCTGTTATTCTAACTACTTTCCTTCTTTGTCAACATTCCCAAGATGTGCAGAGCTGCATGGTACTAATAATGCTCAAACCGCTATAATTCTGAAATATTTTATGGAAATAAGTTCTTCCATTAGGCTCTTCACAGTGTGTAAGTGGACCAGTTCTGCAATCCAGATTTTGTATTTTGTTACTGATGTGAAATTGAGCTTACTTTGCCTTTTTTAAAAATAACAAAATGAGAGCATCTTTCAATATCTAGGTTAGAATCTCGCTGCTAGTTTGAAAACCTGTAAATTTTAACAGGAATCAGAATATTAGGAAGCCAGTGTAATACTGTACCAGCTGTAATAAAGCAGCCCTTTTGGAAAGATTAATAGAGAAACTATGTTGAATTATTTTTTTCATAGGTGTTCAGTACACTGCATGTTAGAAATTGCTTTATCTTTGGAGGAAAGCGTGACACTGGTACATCCTGGAACAAGCAATATGTTGGCTGTGGCCCAAACAAAGTGACATCCTAGGAAAGAAAGAGCTATACTTCCTATCCTTTTTTTTTTTTTTTTTCCTTCAGGCATATGAGAACTCATGCTTCATAAGACTTAAAATTTTACTTATCTAATAGACTGTTAAGCTACTTGTCTGTTGTGGGATTTTTTTTTGCCCTTTAAAGGCACAATGAGTCTGTGAAATATTTACTATTTGGAAAGGCCTACCTTACCATCGGTTCAGTAGGCTAAAATCTAGAACAGCCTCAGTGTGATTACTTTGAAGTTTGTCAGTTTAGGAATACTGCCTTAACAGTAGTGATGTATAAAATAGCATCAGAGGTGCTGCCTTTGCCATAGAGAAATTTATTTTGCATTTTCCTTTAAAGTAGCAGTTAAAGGATTATCTTTATATGGTGTAGATATTGGTTATGGGTGATATGTGTGGTCTATCCAAATATTTATCTTAAGAACTTTCTCAGAGAAATCAAAAAGGCAGGATAGACAGTATCAAATTCAATTTTAATAGCCCTCTTTTCCATATTACCTTAATTTGCTTACTTTCAAGTTTTGACCTGTTAGATTCAGTAATGCCTTATTAGCTGTCATGCTACTTACTTTTTGGTGTCATCTCCTTTTGTTCACGATATGCATGCACAAAATTTTAAATAATTTCTTTATTTAAGAAGAATAAGGTCTTTAAGGTCTTCCCATGGAACCGTTTGTTGTTATGTAGGCTGGGGAAACCAAGAGCGAATCAGATAGGTTTCAGTCCAAAACTCTGTTTCAGTGACTGACCGTAGGCATGTCACCCTCATACATGTGAAATCCAAACCTGTGAGCATAGGTTTCCAGTGCCATTTAGGTTCCTGCGGAATCTTACCCCATCTGCTTTGGCAGAAAGCACCACAGGTCCTGTGTCATATTTACCAGCCACGTGCAAGTGTTTCAGAAAACAATATTCTCCTCATGGGGCTGTGTGGGCTTACCCTCAGGCAATCAAATGGCGTCAAGAAAGTCTTCTACAGGGCTCTTTCTGTCCTGAAGAGTGAGTGAATGTGTCTGTATATGCAAATACATGTATGTAAAATGTATGTAAAATGTTTTTTTAATGTGATTGTAAGGCTGAGACCAAGCCTGGCAAATTCAGTGCATGAGGAATAGATTTATAACAAGTGATTGCATGCAGTGTGCATGCAGAACTAACTGTACTAACACACCATTGCATGATGCAAATAAAGTTTTCCTGCATGGCATTTTCAAAAGCCTAGCCTAAAATGCAAATTGAGTAATAGATAAATAATTCTGAATGTGTTGGCCACTGGAGGTAGAGTTGCTTTCCTCTCCATTCCTCTCTCCTATTTGGGATGCTGCTGTTCCATGTTGTCTTCTGTGCTGCACCAGCTTGTCATGTGACAGTCTCCCTGTATCTGTTTCCAGTGAGTCACCCTGCTTGCTCACCAGCATGTGCACTTTTGCTGCCACTTCAGTGCACTGCATTAACTTACACTGGAAGCCCAGTTTGAGTTTTGAAGCTTTGCAAGCCAGTGCCTGTTTAACTTTGTGTGCTTCCAAAGAGCCTGTAAATCTTCTTATTGCTGATAATTTAAGAAAGACTCCAGTGTTCACAGAGCCTAGGACATGGCTGCTCCTCCTCAGAGGCTCTGCAGTTCTATGCACTTTCCCTTCTTTGCCTTATTTAAATTTGCATTTGGCTTGCTGGTACTCACTTGCAAAATGAGAGCAATGAGTTGAGTTTCCCTGAGATGGAACTAAACCCCAGGCCAGTTCTGGAAAAGTGTTGTAAGAGAGAGAGGATTGCTGCCACCTCAGGTCTCCTCTTTCTAGTGACACCTGCTAGTCAGGGCCTGCAGCCCTGAGCTTCACTGTCCTGCTTTGTTCCGAATCCACCTGACTTTGGGAGACACCAGCTCAAGCTTGGATCTGTGTGGCAGTGAAAACCAGGTGGTCTCAGTTGGGTTTTGTTGTAGAGGAGTGCCCCTTTTTGTGGGTTACTGTATAAGTCTGCATAAACAAAAATATTAATTTTATATATCTTTATAAATATGGGCTTTACAGACTAGTAGTGGTAACATGTGTGTTCACTTTGGGGATGGGTGACAAGTGAGAGACATAAAATATTTGGTGTTTTCTACAGACAACTGTGGTCTAAATCACTCACTTACTGTTTGATCTCTGAGTAAGAAACCCAAATGATAGATGTCCTTTGAGCATGGAGAAATAACAAAGACTTCTGTTGTGAATTGCCCACAAGATACGATTTTTTCAAACATTGACCATAATAGACATTACAGATCACACATACAAGTGGAGTTTATTCTTTCTTTGCCAGAATAATCTGCCTCATTCTTTGTTCAAATGTTTGCTCAGTTTAATCTGAAGTCTTAATAGTTTGCACCTTAAGCCAAGAAGAAATCTAGTAGTAAGTGTGAAATCATGCCTTTTTTAAAGGTCATTTTCCATTTTCTTTATTTCAGAGAGAAAAGTTCTCGTTCCTTTTGCCCTCTTTTCCTACCAGTGACTCACTCTTGGAACTGAAAACCAGTGAAATCCAGTATAAAGGAGTAAAGTACTGTGAGGGATACATATAATGCTCAGTGTACAAGCAGCAAACTCACAAGCTGATTACTCACCACTGTCTTAAGTTGGTGGAGCATTTTGCAGTTTCATTTGCAATCTGCTTGTACAGAAGGGATTCCAAGTCCCCTCTGTCGTCACAGCAATTGTTGTTCCTAACCCCTGTAACCTTTCATGATGCCAGTATACGGGTGGCTCAGCACAGTACCATGTCTCCATGTCTTGCTTTGCTTCTATAAAAGCAGAAAGAACTATCTGCAGAGCAAAGATTTATCCCACTACAGCTGACTTTGCAAAACCATTGCAGTCTTTTTATCTGCTACAGGTTTTGCATGAGCAGTCTTCATCTGAATGGATTAGAAAAATCTTTCCTGCCTTGAGTTTGCCTGCTGATTTGAACAATGTTTATTGTCCAATGCTTACCAACATCTTCAGATAAAGCTGACAGGCAGCAAGGCATGAAGTTGCTTTATTTAGAATTGCTTTTGTGTCTTTTGTACTTCATGCATGTATAAATATGGAGTAGATGACAGACCCTTAATGTGTTGCTTGGTTACTGATGTATTAATCCCAGTAACGTGATCTACTGACAGCAAGATGTGGTATCCCAACATTTCCTGCTTCCTTGATTCTGAATTCCTGCTTCATGGGGTTTCCCATCCCCCAGTTTGCACCTTATTTCTTCTTTGAATTTATCTTGCTCCTGCCTTTGGTTCTTGCTATGTCTTGCCAATTGATTAAAAAGTCCTCCTGGTGCCTGTTGCCTATGGTCAGCTTTCTGCTGGATTTTATCTTGGTGGGTGGAGCAAATGATTCTCTTTGAGCCTTTATTTCTTCAGTCTGAAAATCCTTTTTGTGACACTTTTCTTCAGCATTTTCCATCTTTACATTTGCCCTCCTTTGCTTCTCTTTCACTCCCCAGCATGAAATACATGCAGTGCTTCTGCCTCATGAGTGTCACCTCCACAGGTAAAATCACTTCCTTGCTGCTGATTACCACCTTAGCCAATTGAATATACTGCAGTCAGGCCATTTTGTTGTTCTAAGAATCCTGGTGGAACTCCCTTTAATTTGCATGCTGTTTTTGAGCCCTAGATCTGCTGAAGCTCTTTCAGTGCAGTTCTCATTATGCAGACATGGTCACCATTTCTTGCACTTAGACATCCATTCAACATCTGTCAGTATGATAAAACAACATTATTTCAACAAGTCCAGTTCACTAGGTGACTTAGATTATTTTATGTTGTGGGTGTAGGTTTGATTTAATGTCCTTCACTATCAGTGCAAACAGTCTATTAAGTGCTGTTTTGTGTCAGAGACCCTTAAATAGACATAAGAGTTACTCTTCTCAGTCAGTAGAGCTACATAGCATAAAAAAGGAAAATCGAAGCCCTTTGTATATAGGATTTATTTTTTTATTAAAATAACATACAGAGTATGAGATGTCATGCTTGTCCAGCTATTAGGAATGAGAAACTTAAAGGCTTTTTGAATATTTTAATTTAGGGCTTTCCCTTTTTTTGCTTGAGTATGTACAAATCTGGATGATACTGAGCATAATATAATTTATTACTAGATGTGCTGTTATAAACATGTAGACTTTATGCAAAACTGGAATGCAACTGATCAGCAAAGTGCCAGAAGAGCTGTGTAAATCTGAACTCCAGTGTTCTAAGTGTGGCATAGTGGTATAGTTGTTTTCTCTAAGTTCCTTCTCTTTGATGAGCAGAATTGTTAAATTTGTTTTTGAGTAAGAATAATGGCATTTTCATTCTTCTGATATTGGCACTAGATTAAAAATGTTATAAACTATTATTATTGCCAGTATTTTACTCTTGTTTTGTAACTGTTACTAGTGAAGCTGGAGCTGAAAGCTGTAAGGTTTTAAAAGGTTACTTGTACGTGTCTGGGTAACATTTGCAGTGCCACCACCCTCATCTATTGTTGGTGCTTTTTTTCACTGGAGTTACTAAAAGTGCGCCTTCATTTTTGTTGTCTCTGAAACGCTGTGGCTGAAGAGAGGCCGTAATTACAGTAAGTGATACAGAGATGTTCCCGCTGTGAGCGGTGTTGCAGATTTGGCTATGCATGACTCATAGTCTGTCATTCTAGACTCCTCAGTAAATCTGCTTGGCCAGGGAAGAAAAATTCCCTGCTCATAAGCTTTGACTACTTGCAATGTGCCAGCAGGCTGTTTTGTGAGGGCTGCTGGTTTTGCAATGAACCTGCCTCTGCCTTGGAGTTGTGGTACCAAAATAATCACGTTCAGACAGGGAATTTAAATACTTATAGCCAAATCAATAGGGGGGAAAAAGGGGTGTGTGTGTTGTTTTTTAGTATTTGGATATGTGAAAAATAGACAGACTTGATTAATTCCTTAAGTACAATTTTAGTCATCATTTTCTGAAGTATATTTTGGATGATATCCTGAGCAGCATATGAGATGAGCATCTCTGCACTCCCAAAAGAGTTAAAGTTATGAACTTATTCTTTGGTTACTGTTTAGGGCTAGCCCTCTTGTATTACAGCAGAATAAAAGCATGCACAGAAATAGTTATGTACCTGGTCATATTTTGATGTGAGGGTAAGCCGCTCAATATTCCCTCTTGTACTATGACCGTTCTCTGCCCTTCCTGATATAGCATCCCAATCCTGTTAGATTAGAAATGATTTCTTGATAATTTCAGATGTTTTATGTCATCTTTCTACAACAGTCTTCTTTCCTAGGGAGGCTTCTTAGATCAAAAGATGACAATAAAAATGTGTAAAAATGCTTCGTCCGCAGGGCCCTGGTATGCTTGGGGAACTTAAAACAGTTTGGGGTGAAGTATTTGAGGAGGAGCAAGTCTAAATGTTTTTAGCATACTCAGAATGGTGGTTGAAGGTACACCACACATGAGAAAGCAACAAAATAAGAATAGTGTTGTCTTTAGCAAATAAATAAATACCTTATCATGCATACTCAGTGCCAAACTGCAGCAGAACAGTTAGCATGTTTTGCTTGATTTAGCATCAGTACATCTTTAATTTACCACTCCTCCTACATCTTCTTTCAGTCCAGCAGTTCCTAAACACCCAGACAGCTTTTACTCTGGCTTTGAAAAGTCAGATATTTTGAATTCATGTCCCTGTTTAAAAAATAGGAAAATAATGAGGATAATGTGTGAGAATTGTTTGGTCAATGTTTAGCAATATGTGCTTAGTAAGGTACATTGCTCAATTTTTAGTGTTTTTAATCAGTTGATGGTTTTTAGCAGATTTGTATGTTATTGTCAGAACAGAGGTGGGACTCAAGGGCACTGATGAAGTACCTATCAGAAATACTCTGCTTTTAATAAAATACAACAGTGAGGTCCAGGAGTATATTGTATCCAGAGGTAACAGGGAGCTTTGCTTCTGGGTTAAGAAAGTGCAAGGTTAGGTTTTAGTTGTACAAATAGGCTTGCAGTAACCCAAGAATTAATGTAATAATTGTGGTTATAGCTGTAGTCACCAACCTGTGATCCCAGATACAAAGCAAGAGGCTTGGAACAATAACCAGAATCTTTGGCTACTGAACAGAGAGGAAGCTGTGTCAGTGTTGGCACACACACAGAGTGGTGGCTCAGTGGCCAGTCACAGCAGGACACCAGAGCTATGGCTACCCCAGGCCAGTGGAAGGTGCTTTCTTTCTCAGCAGTTGCTACGAGGATGAGAGACCTAACAGATCCATAGTGTAGCTTCTGGAGCCTCACAGCCTGCTTGCCTTTGCCACAGCTTGATAAGGGAACACTGATAATGGTGTTATTGTTGTGGGAGTGGTTATCCCCATCATTGTAATTCCATCCAGAAGGTGGGCTTTAATGTCCTGCTAAACTCATTTGGGTGGCTTGGCTGTGATATCTTTTCCTGAGAAGCCTGTATTTCAGGTAGGCTTGAGGAATGTCTTCATGTTCTGTTGAAAAGAGACAATATTTGATGAAACTTTTTCTTTCCTCTCAGAGTGTCCCCTAAGGCTTGTTCTGAATGAGCAGAAGTTTTGATGTACAGTGATGGTGGGTGCAGGTCATGGTCACTAGACTGAGATAAATGGGTGCTGAAAAGAGTGGGTAACACCACTGAAAACAGAGTGATTTGTAAATGTAAATCTCACTTACACTTTCCTAATATTTTATTTTTATATTTAATTATTTTATTTTTATTACCCTGACATTGGCATTTCTGAGTTGACTGACGTAGGTTGAGCTGGATTAACAAAAAATCCAATTGAAAGCAATATTTTTGCAAGTGTTGTATTTGGGCAGATTAGTTTCTTAACCTAACTCAGCAAGTTACTTCATCAGTGATGGTGTTGACACAAGGGGAGTGAAGGAAACTCACAGGAAGGGGGAGTTTGACAGAATCCTCTGGCAGCAGCTTACATCTGTCATCTGTGCCAGCTTAATGTGACTGCTGTGGGGCTGTGATTTGACAAATTAACCCATTTTTGTGAGTTCTAGTACTGGCTATGGCCATATTCTGTGAGAGGCTCATCTGGTATAATTTAGCTCCATTGGTTCAGTTTTGTTGAAAAAATATTTGATGGCTTGACTTGGTACTGGCAGGTTTTTAGTCAGTTCAGGTACATCTTGTCCTTTAACAACCACTCTAAAGCTGGTGTAAACTTCATCTCCAGCTCATTTAATCCTGACTCATGCTGTTCAGTGATTCAGTCATGTGCACGGCCTCTACCTGCAAAAGGCCGGCTGTGATGTGAGAACAGATCCTTGGAATCCAGGTGTGTTGCACTGCAGGGAACACATGCACTCCTCGTACAGAGCTGCTGATAACCTGCCTTCCCCTCATTGTCTGCACGTGTCACCGTGCAGCCTGCCTCACCAAAAGAAACAAAATCCCTGCTTGGATTCCCACAGACTTTAATGAGGTAAATAAAAGTGCAGTTTCTAATTTATGGTTGGTTGTCCACTGATAAGCTCTTAAAGGCTTGCTGATCTGTGCCTTCTTTAAACACACCTTTCTTTGCTCTGAACTTTGCACTAGAGAGATTGCTTTGGTTTCTTGGTGCCCAAGGTAGTGCATGAAAACAGTATTGGAAATGAGAAGTATAATCAGAATAGCTCACATGATTTCCTAGGAAATACAACCGAACTTTTCATTTCAGTAATATTTTCTAGTTTAAGAGTTAAAAAGACTAGCAAAAAAGACTAAGACACTAAATAGCCATAATGTTTTACAAATATAAGTAATTGATAATATTATGTACTAATGAAAATGTTCAAGCATCTGTCCAGTGCCTGTCTGCCCCTTTCTGAAAAGGGTATTTATACTGTGGTACTTGTTCTCCTTTGAGGTGAAAGCTAAGAAAGGGACTGTGTTTGTTTGAACTTCTTACTGTGGATGGTACATACAGGAACAAACTAACACGGAATCTTTTTTTCTCCTAGTAAGTAGGAGCTGCTTATGAAAGCTTATGTGAAATGATGAGCTTCATGCTGTCAAAGGTGGTATTTGGCACTTTGGACTTGAAATTTGAAAACAGCTTATGAAGATATATGGTATTAAAATTTGTATGATTTGTCACAGTATTTTGGTTTTTGGGTCTTGCTTAAGTTTTTGAAGAGATTGTTTCAGAAAACTTTGTCATCCTGTATTAGGGAGTATAAGGAAAGTTCTCATTTACATATTTTTGCTCATTGTCTGCTTGCAGAACTATTTGATATAGAGCTCAGTAAACAAAGACCTCAGTATAGCTTGTTTAAATTTCTCTTAATTTAAAATATATTTGTATACTTAATCTCTGACATTCAGATTAGGCATAAAATCAGTTTTGGTTGTATGATTTTGCAGAAGTTGCTAAGTGAGATCTGGTTAGTTAGCAGGTGAGAGTCAGCTAGGTTGAAAAAATGCATCTGGAACCAGACTGTTGGTCAGTGCAGGGCTATGCCAGCAAGAAGTAGGGCAGCATGGAACAGGATGAAACAGGGTGACAAAGCACCCAGCATAAGCAACCTTAAATGACAGTTTTTTCAAACCTTTCAAACTGAGTACTGTAATCTCAGTTTGTGTGTAAAAGTTTGTAGGAACCTGGAGCCAGGTTCTTAACTATCTTTTAGCAATGAGAGTGTTCCTTCCTGTATTAATGCTGGGTTTCCTCCTGGAAAACAAATTACTGGGCCCTACTGAGTGGTGGAACATCCCCTCTGCAGTGTGCTCAGACTGTAGCCCAGCATCAGCAGCACCCCATCAGAGAGCTGTGTAGCTGTATTCATGTGAGTTTGAGCCTAGGCTGAGAAACCTTCCCTTCATCCTACCTTGGTCTTTAGCTTTCTGATTTAGTTTTTCCCCCCTGTGTGTGGCAGGGTGTGGACACAGTTGCACAGCCTCTGATTCTGGACAAGGTTGGTGCCTTTTGTACCATGCTATGTTATATTAATCTCCTGAGGTTTTTTGAGCACCTATTTCTTTTTCACCCTCCAAGTTTTGTCACATAAATATAAACATGTATAAAGTATAAAAAGTATAAAAAGCATAAAAATTTAATTGAATTTTGATCCAAAGGAACTTCAATAGTTAAGAAATATTTCTCCAGGTAGATTATCTTGCACAAATCACTAGGAAGAGATACTGTTCTTATTAAAGAGAAGAATCGAGGTCACATCTGCTGTCCGGGTTTCAGCTGGGAGAGAGTTAATTTTCCTCTTAGTGGCTGGCACAGTGCTGTGTTTTAGATTCAGTACAAGAATAATATCGATAACACAGTGATGTTTTAGTTGTTGCTCAGTAGGACTTACTGTAAGTCAAGGATTTTCAGTTTCCTATGCTCTGCCAGCAAGCAGGTACATAAGAAGCTGGGAGGGAGGGCAGCAAGGACAGCTGACCTGAACTGGATAAAGGGATATTCCATACCATAGAGTGTCATGTTCAGTGTGTAAATGGGGGGGAGTTGGCTGGGAGGGGCTGATCACTGCTCAGGCATGGGCTGGGCATGGGTCAGTGAGTGGTGATCAAATGTATTGGGCATCACTTGTGTTTCCCACTAAATTATGTGGTTTTTGAAAAAAACCTCATTCTTAAAAATATTTGAGAAGTTGGAAGTCTAGTAATGAAAAATAACTGGATAATTTCTCATTTTACACACCCTTGTTCCTATAGATATACAGGCCGTCTCCCTGTCACTTTCATGCAAAACATTGAAGGTCACTTATTCAAGTAAGTTACTCCATTACACCATCACACTGTTACCATGAGAAAGTATTCTCTGTTTCTATTTTAGTTGACATTACCTTACTTTTGAAGGACTCTGGAATTGCTAAACATGTTTTGTATTTATCCTTTTTTTTTTTTTTTATGCATTACTAATTTTTTAATTGAAAGATGCATTTATGCCTGTGTACTATTTGTATCATTATGGAATGATTTTCTCTCTGGTGTTAAGAATTTTTAGCCACTTACCTGTAGTTTAAGTTATAGCAAGATTCTTATGAAGACTGATGAAATTGATCTGAGTCAAAATAGTAGTATGAAGTTAGATTTTTTTTACTTAAGGTAGAAAATTAAAACTTTTCAGGTAAACATACCCTAAATGCATAAGATACTTTTGCAAGTAGAATGAATACTTTGCACAGTAGCTAGTGAGGGAATTGTAGTATTTTAAAGCTTTGATTTTTACTGTCAACTATTACTTCGGTAGTGCGCTTTGTTGTTAGCTGGCCAGAGATGATCCTTTGTCCTATTTGAAGCTGCTGCTCTCACAAGAAACCATTGCTAGTACTTTAAACAAGGAAATGACTTAAAATAACTCCCAATGTGCCTCATCATCTTGAAGAAAAAGATATTAGTTTATTGATATGTAAGCTGCCCTGTAGCTGACCTCACTAGCTCTGGAGGTGCGGAGCATGAGTTTCTCAGGTCATCTTCCTGATCCCTTTGAACAATGTATCCATCACTGATAGCGGTCCTCCGGGATCAAACAATAGCTTGGCAATTTTACCTCAGCGAGTCCACCATCACCAAAAGCTTTTCAAGCTTTGTGAGTCCATGTGTCATCCAGTTTGCTTCCAGCTGGTTGCCATCAGAGAAGAATGTGAGAGGGGTACTACAGTGAGTTGTCGTGGGACATTCAGCTGCCCCAGGCTGCTGAAAGGAGATTCATATCCATTTAGTTTCTTAAGGAGGAAGCTTGTGACCCTAAGAGCAGAAGAGGATATGGCTTTGTCTTCTTCCGTCATGGAGGATCCCTCATGCCACAGGTTTTGCTTTCTCAGAGCATCTGCTTTGCATGTTTGTCACCAACCTGCTGCTGCTAGGCAGGTGGGAGTTTGCCTGCTTGTTATCTGCCTGAGTGAGCTCTTCCTAACACTGAGGAAATTGTTACAGTTAAGGAGATATGAGGAACAAGTCTTGCATGTTCCTTCAGCCAGGGTCTGCTGGCCTCTGATTCTCTGGCTTGATAGTGTGGAAGAAGGGCAAGGTGTCTGGCATATCCAGTTATGGCAGGCTAGTGGGCAGACGTGACCCTGTAATACTCTGGTGCCCTTAAAAGATGCCTTGCAGTAGGATGCATTAGGATACCTAATTACCTCTGGGACTAAATGGGATTAAGGAAAAGTTAACTACAAGGTCCATCCCAAGTCGTTTGTACAGTTCCGGGAATTCAAGTCTTCTGCTGTGTCAGGATTAATGAGCAATATTGTTTGGAAAGTGGCTTAACTACTCAAAAGGTGACTGTGTTCCTCTGGATGTCTACTGGTGGAGGAAAGCCTAGCTGCTGGCTGGAGGTGCATGCTGAGGTGATGCTGATGCTGTTTCCATGGATGTAGACCCGTCACTATTTCTGAATAAAGAATTTTTCTCTGCTGTGGCCTCAGAGAGTTAACTTTTGCACTGGGCTGGTGGCATGATTCAGTTGTACATTTAGTTGGCTCTGCTCGATGTTATCACACGATCCTCTGAGAGTCCTGGTAGCAATTTCCCATTTAATCTCTCCTAGTAAAGAGACACCTTTGCCCTTCCCCTGAATTGGACTGGAGGTACAACAGGCTGGCTGCCTTACTGCTTGTGCTGACTTGGTGGAGTCTGCTGGTAAGGATGGGGGAGATCCCAGGGTCTGGCACGTGGTTGTTTTGGGATGTGGATTTAGGCTGCTCTGAGAAGTGTTGACCTCATGTGAGGTGAGGTGGTCTGGAGGTGTTCTGTTTGGGGGACCTCCTCGTGTTACACAGGTGTGAAGTTAGTGTGAGCAAAGAAGGAACTGGGGCCAAAGAACTACTTTGGCACTCTTGCTGAAGAGGCAGCTTCATTACCTCATTGTTTAAAACAATAGTGTATATACTTGGTAGTAAAGGTCGTATTTATTCAGAGAGGGCATTGTACAAATAATTCTAACTGATTTTCTTCCAAGTGAGATGTCATGAGACAACAAAAAAGGGAAAATTAAGTAAGTTGCCTAGAGCGCACAGCCAATGAAAATATCCCTAAATTCTTCACTGGACCTTCCTGGCTTTCAAAGACGAAGGAGATCTGAGCACCTCTGGTGAAAACACTCAACAAGGGTGGCAGAAGCTGTAAAGTACACACATCAGTTTTGCATTTATAGAACTGAGAATTGAGAAAATAGTATAATTTAGGTATATGGGCATTTGTCCTTCTTTGAAAGTCTCCTTTTCATCTTTATGTTAAAATGTGTTGTAAATTTCCTGTTACAGAGTTTCTACATCAATTGGTATTGCTCTGTTGACTTTCATTGTAGGTTTTAAACCCTTTTCATGCTGACAAGTGTGTGATTACATTTCTGTGTCAGTCTGTCAGCACTTCTATAGTTCTTTATAAATGACTTTGTCCAGGTGCCTTATTTTGGCAAAGGAATTATTCTTTATCCTCTGAGATAGAATTGGCTACTTATACGATCAAATATTTCTTGTATCCACATAAACTTTTAAGATTGCAAGTGTGCATTTTCAGTGTAGACAGTATTAAAAAGGAGTTTACTTTAATACCTCTAGTAGAAAGGGACTAAACTGTGTCACCCTGCCTGAGCTCAGAGGATGTATTTGTCACCCAGCTCTGGGCCAGAGATGTTCAGTCCCCTCATCACCTCACCTGCACTGTTGCTATGTACTGGTTCCCTAATTTTTAGGGTGTATTGGTCAGCACTTCAGTGGTGGAAAGCCAACAGGAACAGTGTGGTGAGGTGTCATGAGGGCTAAGGACAGGACAGAGTGGTCAGGCAGTGTGTCTGGGAAGCTGGAAGTGCAGTTGCGGGCCACCCTTCAGCTTCTGCTCTGGTTTGCCTCACACCTGGTTCCCCTCCCTGCCTAGAAATGTCTCTGCTCTGTGCACCAAGGTCAGGCCCATTCAGGGTACCTTCCCTTCCTCCATCCATCCACTCCCTGCCCTTTCCCCCCAAAACTGCAGGCTTAGGTCACTGTCATAATATGATGTTTTCAATTTAATTGAAATGGAGTTTTCACATATGACTTAATATTGCATGCAGCAAATGTTTTTTATTTCCCTGTATACATGTTATATCATATAACAACATATGGTATTCATTTGTAGATGTGTCTCATAATGGCAAGTACAGCTGTCTAGCATGAGGAGCTTGGTCCTGTAACTAAAAATCATGGATAGCAATACTCAAGAGTGCTTTAACATTGCTCCTGTTCTTCTGTACACGGTGTGTGTACACATGGCAAAAGAAAATATGAATTTGTATTTATAGAAGCATCTGCATATGGATTGTGCCTTACTTCAGGTTAAATGGGTTGCATGTGAAGCATTGTATTTCATTTTCCTTGATTATTACTGGGATCTGTAGTTGTAGCTATTTAGTATTACAAGTAGGTGCTATTTTTGCCCTGTTTATGCAAAGGAATATGTCTGAGTTGAAGGTGGGGATAGAACCTCTAGATTTATGGGGAAAGTTAAGAGTACAATGTCATTTTTACTTGCATTTTCTGCTGGTAGTTAGCCCTCCACTGAAGTGTTTTGTTTGGGAATGCAGTTGTGGCTAATATTAGTGATGCAATGATGTTGAAAACCTAAAGTCATGTTGTTTCATGTAACTGATCGATATCTTCCAAAATAGACTGCTATCTTTTTAGAGCAATAATCATGGAAAATGTTATCAGCTGAAAAACCACGTAGGGCACCTGTATGTTGACTTAGAAACCAGTATCTTCCATGTTTGTAAGATGTTGGTAAAGAAAGGGATGTTGATTAGGGAGGAAAACAAAGGATTTTCCTAAACAATTTGTATTAAGAGATATCATCTAGATAATTTGTAAATCTAAAAATAGACTTTTTTTTTTTTTTTTTTAAACTTGCTATCTGTATTTAATATAGAAATACTAGAATTCTTGCAGTCCCCATCTGCATCCTCTTTGATGAGCATAATTTCAACTGAAATTATTAAGACCTGTTTTGGTCTTCTCTTTCTTTTTTTTTCTCATTTTACTAGTAGCACTTTTTCTTTTCAGCTGCAGAGCAAGTAGTGACTATCATATTTCTGTTTCTGACCAGACTTGTACAATCCGTCTTTCTGCTTTAAAATATGACAGGAGTCTTCCCTGACTATATTATGTTTTCATGAACTCTCTGCCTAGGTACTCACCTGGAATGGAGACTGCTTACACCAAAAATAATCACATTTAAGAGTAAAGAATGAAAAAATGAAATGCTGTTAGTGGAAATGAGAAACAAGGACTACATGTGAAATCGTGATCAACTAATAATAAAATGCATATGAGATGGGTTTTTAGTGTTTGTTTTTCATTTTGAATGGTTGTTTCTGTTAAATGATTGATATTTAATTTGCATGTTTTGTTTATTTTTTTCTTAATTTGCAGTGTTTGTTTCATGTCTGTTTTCCCTCTGTTGTTTGGTTTCTATTATGTTCTCTTTCCCCCCCCCCTCCCCACACCCTCCTCAAACAAAACAAAAGCTCTTTCAAATCCTTTCCATTGAAGTTTTGTTATTGTATTCAAGCCCTGGTGCTCAGAGCTTGTGGACAGGTAGCACACTAGTAGGCTACTACTACCCTGTGGTAGGCTACCTTCCAAACTTGCACACGAACACATCTGTATATTCAGACTGGTAGATCTACATCTGTACTTCTGATTTGTAGATGAAGGGACATACCTATGCATACAAGTACCAGTAAAGCTTTGCAGGGGCCTTGGTTGAAAAAAATACCTGTTTTTATGCCTTTTCTGCTGATGTTCACATAACAGGAAGTGGTAACAAAAGGTGAGAGGGAAAAAGAAAATCTGTGATCCTGAGCTGCTTCCCGCTTGCTTGGTTGCCTACTGACATTTAAGAATTACCCAAAAAATGAGGAGGAAAGGAGTATATTAATGTAATTTTGTTTTGTTTAGTGAGTTCCTTGCTTGGTCGTAGGACACTAAGCCTTTGGAAGTGCTCGTTACCATAGGTAACAGAGCATAGGTTAGCATAGTTCTGCAGTACTCATACTGCAGACAGTTCAGCTGTTGCATCCCAGGAATAAGTATTTCCCAGAAATATTTGTCTAGAAGAAGGAATTTGATAGGGAAGGAAACATTGCAAAGACTCACAGCTTTCGTGGTTGCCCTGGAAGATAAAAAGTAAGGATTGCGACTGGGCACCCTTTTCAGTCTTTTCTTTTGCTAAGGTGACAACGGACTTTTCCACTGTCCTCTTTGTGTGGTGGGTCTGTGGGGAGGGGGTGTGGAGGAAACAGCTGGATCAGGGTGCATCTGCATTGCCCTTTGCTCCTGCTATGGCATGCCCTGCCTGGCTCCTACTAGAGGAATTTCTCAGAGCAGGTTTGCCTCATGTGCAAAGGCATGTGCAGCATTGTGTGTTAGCTCCTCTGACATTAGATGAAATCTCAGCCACCACTTTTGAAGCTGTTTGCAAACACTGCTTTGCTTATGCTGAGCCTGAACTCAACCCAGATGATCCATTCCTTGCAGCGTCCTTGAGGCCTCCCTCTCTCCTATCTCCTTGTCTTTAAGCATCTCTCTGATGTTTTGCTGCTGAACAGACCTGTATCCCTCAGAATCCTTGTGTGCTGGCCCACCTTGCTGCTCTCCTCAGCCTTTCCTGCTTCTTCCTCTCCCTCTCTTGTCCAGTTTCTCTGAGAGCACATTTATCTGCTTTGTCTTACTGGGTATTTGTTGGTGGTTTGTTTGAACAATGAAAACGGTTTCCTTATAAAACGTCCTTAGATTCCTGCATTAATTTCCTTGTTTGGGAATGCTCGTAAAAATTCATTTACAATTTATTCTGTAAGGATATGAATGTAAGGGTTATATTGTAATAAATTGACTGTGAATGTGTGCCATTTTCCTTCGAGCATAAACAAAATTACTGAATTGTGCTGTAAGCCTTATTGCTGTAAGCAAGTAACAGGGTTATAGGTCTAATAGGTCCTTTAAAATGGTAAGAGCTAATGATTTTAGAGAACTAATTGCTTTTCAAGGCACAAAAGTAACTCCAGGATCATTTCATGGCTGTAACTGTACTTTACTAAATGGTCTTGGTATTTGCCAGGATATCTTAAATCAGGCTTTGTTGGCATGCTTATTTTTTTCCATTGTGAAAAGAAAAATAAATTATTTAAATCTTTCCTCTCTGCCTCTCAATAATGGAATTACAAATACTGTATCTGTTTCACTTCCTGGTTTATTCTCTTTGATATTTGTGGAGCCTGAAGTGATCTCACTCAGGCTTTTTTCTCTTCTTTGGGATAAGATTAGTTCTAGTGGTTCTCTTAGAAGATTACGGAAATAAGTGTACTTTTAAAAAGTGTATTGCATGCTTGAGTATTTTCCCAATAAGCAGCATGAGGGCGGTTACAGGGAATATATTTTGCATGCATTTTTGTCATTGATATGAATTGTAGAGAATGAAAAGAATCAAAACTGCAAAGGAAAACATCTGAGCTCATATGAAGCCGGGTGATATAGAAGGCATTTGGAAGGAATGAGAAAGGTAGGTCAGTTGACCATGGGACAGAGCAAAAATGTGGCAAAGGAAATTCAAGTGAGGTACTTCCTTTCCTTATTTTCCTAGCTGTAGGCAATTTTTTTTTAAACTATAGCTCTAAACACAATTAGGGTTGAATATAAGGGAAATATACTGTGTGTTTGTTGAGTTTGGAAATTGACTTCTCTTTTCATTCAGTGGGACTTGGGACTGTGTGAGCTTTTCCAGCTCTTTTTGTGATTTTACCTGTACAGGCCACCCACATTCCATTGTCCCCTTGTTTTCCCTACTGGTGGATTTTGCTCTCCCAGGAATAGTTATTTTTCTTTCTGAAATGTATGAATTGGAACAGAAATTGATATGTATGTGCAAAAAATAGGAATGTGAATCCTAAGCCTCTGAGAGTCTTCACGTAAATGAGAATTAAGAGGGTCAGAATGTCAGGAACTGAGACAATGTGGTCTACTTTATTTTGTCAGTACAGAAGTAAAACCAAACCCAATTTCTTCTGATACTCCTCAGTTTAGCTAGATTGTGATAATTTTATTGCAAGTCTGATAATAAGTTATGTCGTGATGTTTTTGAGTTTTAAATAATCTCCAAATCTGAGTCCTTGAGACTCACCTTTCTCTAAAAGAAATAAGCATGCTTCTGCATTTTGTGGTTGTAGAGTAAAGATAAAAGCATGCATTGAGTTGAACAGCTTGAATTCTGGAATGCAGCAGTCCCCCCAAAAAGAAGGAAAAGGAGCTGGTGCAGTCATTTTGTGGGGAGGGGCTTTATGGCTATACTTGTCAATCCTGAATTCTTTCTTGCTTTTTGTGGAATGGAACAAGGTCATGTTTTTCCTGAAACAACCTGAGATGGCATAGCAAATAATTCCTTTGGCAACTGTTCAAGAGTGTATATGTTATAGTTCTAGCAGCTCGTGTATTAATAAATCATTTCACGTCCCACATCATACATGGAGTGCCAATGATCTACATCAGAACTGCAGAATCACAGGATATGCTGAGATGGAAGGATTCCATAAGGATCATTGAGTCCAACTCCTGGCCCTGCACAGGACTCCCCACACCATGTGCTTCAGAGCAGTGTCCAAACTCTTCTTTAATGCAGACAGGCGTCATGCTGTGACCACTTCCCTGGGGAGCCTGTTCCAGGGCCCAACCACCCTCTGGGTGAAGAATCTTTTTCTAATATCCAACCGAAATCTCCCATCACATAACTTCAGGCCATTCCCTTGGGTCCTGTCACTGGTCACCACTGAGATCAATGCCTGCCCCTCCTCTTCCCCTCACGAGGAGGTTGTGACTGCAATGAGGTCTCCCCTCAGTCTCCTCTTCTCCAGGCTGAACAGACCAAATGACCTGAGCTGCTCCTCACACAGCTTCCCCTCAAGGTCCTTCACCATCTTTGTTGCCCTCCTTTGGATGTGCTCTAATAGCTTAATATGATTCTTACATTGCCACGATCAAAACTGCACACAATATTCAAGATGAGTTTATTATTAATTTTAAATAGAGTATGTATATGTATCAGCTTATCATAATCATAATTTATCTCATCAGAAATGGAAAACAGAGTCCAAATGGCTGTATAGGAACATGAGGTCCTGTCAAAGGAAATGTTGTGAAATATTTTAATCTTCTTAGAAGTGCTGCGTATAGTTCAGGTAGATTAAGTTTCGGCATTGTGTTTGGAATCTCCAATTTCTGGTGCAGTGGATTAGAATGTTAAGTGTAATAGCCTATGCCATTGCCACAGTTTTCTTCCTGTTTTCTTCAGTCACAGGCTGGGGTTGGCAAAGTAGTAAGCTTATGTACATGAAGGTAAAACAAATATANTTATATATAATAAATATTATATAAATGGAAATGAGGATGTGGCTGGAAGCAGTACAGTATATATGTATATACACATTTTAAACTTAGAGTCTGGCAGTCCTAACTTTGGCCTTTGTATTTATTATTCATGTAGGGGTTTAAAATGCCAGTTGATGGGGTTTTCTGGATTTTTGGTTTTGTTGTGTTTCGGTTTTCTGTGGTTTTTTTTTTTTTTTTTTTTTTTTTTTTTTTTTTT
>VZTJ01002596.1:1881220-1964716 GCA_013397795.1 Orthonyx spaldingii | reverse complement strand
TTTTTGTTGTTGTTGTTCTTAATCTCCAGAGCAGTTTTGAGCAGGTATTAACAGCAGCTGATGGAATTACAAAAAAATCCTGAGAGACCTGATTCTCTTTGGTCAGCCTTTTTTATGCTCATTTAGAAAGTGAGTACTGTTTCATACCCTCTCTGCAATCACTTTGCACTCTTTGGAAAGAAAACAGAGCTTTGCCTCAGTTCCTATTTCTCTGGCTTTTCTTTGGAGCTTAAGGGGGATTTGGGGAAGTTTGATTGCAGCTGACATTCAAAATGTTCCATAAGGTCACAGAGTAGCCAAAAGGAAACAATTTAATTTGGGAGAGAAGGAATGCTAAGCATCACTTGACAAAAAATACTGCAAATTATGTTGCTTCCTTACTGTTATTTTTCCCTGTTCTGTATGATTCTCTTGAAATTGCAGGAGAGTTTGCAGTCAGTCATGGAAAGAGCAAATGTCACAAAAGGTAGAAAAGAAAGGATGCAGCTGTTACAACAAGTGACAAGATTTAGGAGGCAGAATGAAAAGCAGCCATACAAGCCCAGATTGTAGTTTCTCTAATGCCTTGTAGAAGTTGTGAAGCACTTTAAAGGTGGTAAGAAATATTTTTGCATTGTTCTGGATACCAAATGTCCAGACGGGTCTTGCTCAAGGGTTACCTGTTACTTATGAAGGTTGTGATACTGATGTTTGTTGGATGGGAGATTTTAACTATCAATTAAATTGAAATACTCTTTTAAATACATTAAGTGTTGTAAAAAGATGAAGACATTTTCATTCAACAAACAATTTATCTTCATTTAGATAGTGTCACTACTCTATGACTTTATGCAAAATTCTGTTATTTTAGGACAACTTGCTTTGATGGGCACATCAATTCCAATTTGATTTTTTTTTAAACAGAAGAAGACCTTGAAAAATGCTCAAAACTGCATTACAAAATACTGTGTGAAGGGGTGGTGTGTCAAAAGTGTCTCAAACATTAGGTTGAAACCATTAGAATAAGTGATTTGGTAATAAAAAACCCTGCAGCTTTTCCTAGAAAACTTAAAAATTCAGAATGCCCTTCTAGTAGGCGCCATGGCTATAGGAAGGTCTGGCAATCACTTCCCAGGCCAGTGATCCAGCCAAGAATGGGGAGCTGAAGCCAGGCAACTGCTGTAGTCATTGGATTAGAGCTTTCTTTATTAATTCAGTTAAGAAGTTTTTGCATCTTGTGGTGCTGCTTGGGTTCTTGAAAGGAGGGGAGGAATGGGGAGAGCTTTGGGTTTAGGAGCTTGACTTATTCCCACACTTCTTTTAGCTCAGCATTCAGGATGAGAAGTGGGACAGGAGATCACACTGTTTCCCTCTCCTTATCTGTTTAGTTCTTTAGATTACATGGCACTTACGAAGTCCTGTATTTATGTTTAGGTGCACAGCATCTCATGGATGTGATTACTCAGTAAATAGGTTTCAAAATAAACCACAATACTCATAGCCGTTTTTTTGGTTGTTTCAGTCTAGCTAGCCTTTGTACAAATTTAAAATTGCTTACACAGATTGCAGTACTTTGTAACTCCTATGTCAACAAGATAATTGTTCTTTGAGAGTGCTATTTTAGTTACAGTGCCAGAGTTGATCACAAACCCACAAAAGCTTCCTTTTATCTGTCTTGCAGTATGCCATGGGGTCAGATCTCAATCTTTAACACTCAGTGGTCCAGTGGTGAAAGACTCCAGAGATCTGAGAATTATTCTTGTTTCTGTCACTGATTTACACCATGAGTTTGAGCAGCAGGCTTCACCTCTCTGAGCCAAGTACCCACCCTTTTTTTCTCCCCCTCTCTTTGTGTGTCTTGTTTATCAGGTTAACACATCTAAGCATGTGGTGATGTGATGTCCAGAGTCAGTGAGCCTCAGTATCAGCTCAATGTATGGCTGCAATAATACTGCTAAAAGATTTTATGACTTTCTTTGCATGGACAGTTCAGAAGTTGCTGCTGTAATGTAGCCGTGGTCAGATGTTTTTGGTGTTTTATATAACTCTAAGTAAAGTGCTAGTTTATTGCAGTGCCAGAAGATGTGTCTGAAGGGCAGCAGTGCTCAAGGCACTGCCTGCACAAGAATTCCAATGACAATGGTTAATGGCTAGGATTTAAAGACACTTTTGAGGCCAAACATTGTATTTTCAGTGTACAGCTTAAAGATGTGTAATAGTTCAGTTTGACATACAATTGCATCACTTGATGTTGTGGTTTAAGCCCAGCCAGCAATCAAGCACCACTCAGTCAGTCCCCCACCAACTGGACTGGGGAGAGAATCAGAAGGATAAAAGCTAGAAAACTCATGGGTTTGAAACAGAGGCAGTTTAATGCAGAAAGCAAAAGCTGTGTACACAAACAAAGCCAAACAAGGCATTAATTCCCTTCCATGCTTCCCATGGGCAGGCAGGTGTTCAGCCATCTCCAGGAGAGCAGAGTCCGATCACGTGCAATGGTTACTTGGGAAGAGAAACTCCATCACTCCAAATATCCCCTCCTTCCTCCTTCTTTGCCCCACTTGATATACTAAGCATGATGTCATATGTTTTGGAATACCCCTTTGTTTGGTTTGAGTCAGCTGTCCCAGCTGTGTCTCTTACCAACTTCCCATTCATCCCAACATCCCTGCCAGCATGGCAGTACAAAAAGCAGAAAAGACTGTAACACAAAAGCAATAACAAAATAACAATGACAAAACCCTCAACACTGTGTTTAGCACAAATTCAAAACACAGCCCCATCCTAGCCACCATGAAGAAAATTAAAAAGCCCAAACCAAACACAATAATGCAGTTTCCTTTACTTTTACTGGTGTTGGAAATTGGTTGATAAAAACAAATGTTTGGGAAACTCTTAGTCTTGTAGAACATTGAATTAAAGGCAATGTTTAAAACTTGCATAAGTTTTGTTTGGCAGCTATGGAAAAAGACCATATCTGTTTAACCCCAAAGAGTTGAATCCGAATTGAGATTAGACTCAGTAATGAAGCTGATGGCCTTTTCCCTTGTTACCTTCATGACACTTTTTATAGGTGTGAAAGTTTTTATTCAGCAAAGATCCAGGCCTGAATTTTGAATTCCAAAATTTGACAAAAGCAGGTAGAAAAAAGGAACCTGTACAGAAATTCCTAAATTGTAGGCTGAAAAAGTGTTTCCCTCTCTTCCCTTTCACTTCTGTTTCATCCATGGTTGCATTTCTTTCCAAGAAGAAAATAACAGATTATAGAAACTGGTGTCTTTTTGCTTCATGCTTGTACAGTATTTAGTAGCTGGACTTTGTGCTTTCCTAGAGTCATTGAGCATTCCTGCAATAATCCCGTTAGAGGAGCTGCACATCTCTTTTAGCAGTGTTCATCTTTTATGTTAGGTTCAACAGTACATTTGTACTCCCTAGTTTTTATGACCATGAATATCCTTGCATTTAGGATTTCTGCCTTTCAGTATATTTACATATCTAATGCATGCATACACATATATATCATATATAAGATATATAACCATACAGTTATGGTGCCTATAAAATTATGTTTTTGTGATGTTGAAAGATTATATTCAGATCCAAAATTAGTAGTTAGCACTACAAAAATGACACAGATTATATTTTTTCTCATCACTCACTGTTTTAGAACACAACATAGTCCTTCATTCTCAAGTGAGAAAAATGGGATTAAGGATAAAATTAGCTTTCTGCAAAGTGAATTTACCTGAAATGCCAATGGTAATGCACCTTACTAACTGATTCATCTCTAGCTGTTGTAGTTTACACATGACAAATATCAGTTATGAACTGCTAAAAAGGCAGTGGAACAGACGAGAGATTTTGTTTTCACAGGGAAGAAGATAAGGAATAAAGAAAACTGCACTATTATAAAATGGCTGTTGACGAAATCAAAATCAGGTTGGCAGAACTGGAAAAAAAAGGCGCATTTTTATTATGGCATAAATCAGTGATTAATGTAAAGAGTCATATTTTCTTAAAGGCTGAGAAAGGACATGGTCACTAAAAGAAAGGCTGTGAAGAAAACATTTGCACACAGTTCTTCTCCCACAACATGACAAGTACTTGCCACAACACGAAGCACATCAGGTTTTAGTAAAATTACCCAAATCTGTTTTTTTTTCACTTGTAACTGTAATGAATGGTGTTCACTACAAAAATTGTTTTTAATGGCTACCTTCTGGAAGACCTGAAGTGCTTTGTCTTGCATCCTTGGTATTTCCAATAAAAAAAAATGCATCTCTGGTGGGTAGGACAAGAAGATTAAATCTGTTAAAACACTGCAATAACTATACTGAAGAATGTGTTCTACACCTGCGGGCTCTGGTTTGTACTGAGATAAACAGGCAAAAATCTCATCAGCCGCAAAGGGCAGTGTCTGAGTATCAGAGGTCAGAACTGACTGTGCCATTTGGAAATGAGAGTATTGCACTGCTCCCTGTAAAGCTATTTGAAGAGTAAACTATTTACAAGTAAGTGAAAATAGATGCTAATAAGATTTTAATGGAGTTTGAGTGTGTTGTTAGTGAAGACCTTAACGGAAAGATGAGTTTTCTGGGGGTAAAAAAACTGCTGGTGAGTAAGCTTGCTATTTAGTAATCTGAAATGCTTGAAAATTGCTTCAAGTGACTGTGTGTGTTAGCAGTACCTTACATTTTCTAGGGAAAAAAAAGAGATCTCCTTTAAGATACTTGTGTAAAGCAACTGCATTTTCCAAATTTTAAATCAACTGTACTCCTGAAAACAACAATATACTGGAGAAGTAGCCTATTTTCTGCAACTGCAATAATAGCTTTTTTTTCAAATGAGCTATATTTATTTCCTACTGATAGTTTTTTGGAAAGCAGTTTTCTACAAAATTTCAAAGTTTGTAACACTGGGCATTTGAAATACTTTAAAAATAATTTTTAATGAGTCTATAAATGTGGGACTAATTATTTTTAAAAAGATCTCTCTCTTTCAGATTACTTATAAAATTATTCCTAAGACTGATTGCTTTTCTCCTTCTCCTCTCTGTTGTTCTTGGCCTTAACATGTTTCCTTCTGTGCATTTCTGTTGTCTAATATATGAGTGCTTACTAAATATAAGTTTGGAGAAGGATTGAATTTAGTGGAAGGTCACAGCAGAAAACCTGTGTTCTTGCTCTTGTCAACAGATATCTGAAAATAAATATCTTAATTGGCAGCCTATTTTTTCATATGCTATGACATTTTAAAATTATTTTTCTTTTCTCATCTACACCAAGCCTATGGTATCAAGACTGTCCTCACTATCCCCAAAAGGTCTTGTTTATGCCTTTTTGTACACAGGGAGAAGTTCATATGAGAGACAGAGATGAAGATGCCTAGAGCCACTGCTGTGCAGATTAGGCACCAAATACTGCTTCACCAATATCTTTCTCTGGTGGAGTATGCAAGGCAAGAAACCTTGAACCCAGTGAACTGAAAAAAAGATCTGATCTGCTCTGTCAGATGGAGCTTTATCAGTTGTTCTCTCCAAGCCTGAGCCTCTCTCTGTCCTAGCCCACAGAAATGTGAATTGTGGCTATGAACAAATGCAGATGGCTTTGAAAGGGTTTGCAGTCTGAACAGAAACTAGGGATAGGGAGTTGACTGAGTCTGATGAGGGAAGACAAGGAATCAGTGAGTGGAGTGGGAGTGGTGTGGCACTTGGCCCATGAGGAGCTCAAGCATTGCTGGGGCTGGGGTTGAGGCTGGCAGTTGCCCAAAGCAAAGTGGATGTTGGAGGGATTCAAAGATTCGCAGCAGAATGGTGAGGTTTTTGTATTAATATTTCTCATCAGGATGCCCTGGTCATTGATGTCCACCTTTCTCAGAGGACTTTCACAACAAGATGTGGCAGTACTGCCTGCTCAAAATTAGGAGTTGTTCGATTGGTTTGTTAATGAGGGGTGGAAAGGTCAGGTCAGGAGGAGCCATACAAGAAAAGCCACTTACATTTGGTCGAGCAGAGCAGCCCTGTGACCAGAGACTGAAGGGCAGGGTGCTGTCTCTGAAAGTTAATGGAGTGTTTGTGATGTACAACAAATGGTCATAGGACCCTGAAAATGGCCTTCAGTGCTCTGTGCTGTGTGTCAGCTCTGCCTTTCAGGACACAGGCCTCTCTTCTCACAATTTAGTCTGGGGAAGGTGATAAGCCTGGCTTTTATAGAAGGATTGGAGGAGCTCTGTCCTGTCAGTGTGGCACAGAGCCACGACATGTTGGAGCCTATCCCACCTCAGCCTGCCAGAGCCCCTCAAGGTGCATGCTTCTAATGTATTCAGTCTGTTAGTTTTACTTTTTTCATGGTGTGTGGTGGTGGTTAAATTTCAGCTGAGGTGTATCAGTGAGAGCAGGTTGTTCCAAAGGTAAAAGGCCACCCAAGAGCTGCTGAGCAGCTCACAGGGTTAAACTGAGTGACGATAAGCTGAAATCTGACCTCCTTTAGGCAGCAGTTCAAGTGTCCAGAGTGTGAGAGACCAGTGAGGGAGACCCAGTCTGCTCTGAGCACCTCCAGCTGAAGGAGGAGGGAAGGCTAGTCAAGGGCTGGGAAGTCTGACCTGCTTGGACCACACTCAGCACCCAGATTGCCTGCTGGGGACACTCCTCTGACTCCATGAACATCTTTCTGCAGTGATCAGTGTTAAATTCATAAGCAGCACAGGTCACACATGGGACAAGCCTGCCAGGAGAAGTTTAAGAACTGAGGTAGCTACATGGAGAAATTGTATTTATTGAGTAACAGGCACTACTACGGTAACAGTGGTGGTGTTATTGCCATTGATGCAAAAGCTGAACAGTCTTCAATGTTGTTTGTTTTTTAATTTTTTCCCCCTGTGCTTTCAAGTAAGGGCAGGTTAAGCAATGGTGTTGAGGTGCATATTAGCTTGGTGATTAATTGTCATTTATTAACTTGCACTCAGAGCAAGGAGCAGAGAGACAGGGCAGGTAGAAACTCATAATCCTTTCATAAGGCTCTTACTTTTAAAGGCAAAGTCCATATGGTTAGTATTTCTTATCAGAGAATCAAGCATGTCTGGTGTGAAAGGATTTGTGACTTGGACACACAAGGAGCTTATCTTTAGAGAGAAAGGCATGGCTTTTTTACCTAGGGGCAGCTAACAAGTGTCAGTTGTCCTGAGATAAAATGTAAGGACAAGTGACTTTCATTTTAATGCTATATAAACTTACCAAGTCAGCTAGATAGGAAGGTAGGATTTAATTTACTGTGTTTACATTGTGATAAATCCACAATGCTTGGTGTTTGATATGTTTTTTCTGTAGAAATAAGTGGTATTTATTACTTAACCCCAAATCATGTCTTCTTTTTTAGAATATGGGAAAAAATTCAGACATATATGACTCTGAAGCTCTTCCTGAAATAAAAAAATTGCTATTTTTTAATACAAGGAAGAATTTTGATATACTATTACAGTAGTAGAGTAACTTAGTTTAGAAGAAAATCACTGAAGATCATGATGTCCAATCTTACCTCTACAAAAGGTAGGGGTAACTCTGAAGTTAAATCAGATAGTACTTATGTAATCAGCTGATACTCTGAATCAGCTTGTGGCTTTTGATTTGGTATATGTGACCGTAAGGATGACCTGTAACTTCAATGACTTCATTACAACCTTTGTCCTTTTTAAGTTGAATTCTTTGCTAGGTCAGTGGTCATTTTTGCCAGTGACTTAATGAGGTCAAAATGAGACCTAGAGGTTTCAGCTTGTTGGTTTCTTTCTTCTAGCTACAGCTATACTTAAGATGAAAGATCATTTTGGAGGCCTTAGCAATATACATTTGGCAGGGTGAACCAAAAAGCAATAACATCAAACTATAAAAATTGTAAGCTTTTGGTCAAAGAAGCAGCCAGATAGAAACAAATAGTTTCTATGGTCTTTATTAAACATTTGGACTTGCCAGTTTACTTCAGAAACTGTAACTGCAGTAATTCTACATTGCCCTTTCCCAATGGTATTTAAGGTTATAGATACCAGAGTAAATACTAATAAAAAATAAAAGCAGAATAGCAAAGGGAAACAGTAGTTGTACTGTCAAGCTGTAAGAATTTACTCAGGCAGAAAGGCACTTTGGAAAAATTCTTTAAGTGGTGATTCTAGGAAGACATGTGCCATGAATTTTGTGGACCTGACTGTTGAGAGTTGAATTGAAGGTTTCTGTAATGAGGATTACTAGAACTTGGGTGCATTGTTTCCTTTATCAAGACTGACTCTGTGCTGTTCCAGATTGGGATGCATGTATCCATACAGCAGAAATATTAAATTGAAAATATAGTCCAGATACTAAAAGTAATTTTTAATATCTTGGTTTGCTTGTTGACAGCAGTTTGCTTTGATACTTTGACACAATTCATGCTGCCTTCACATATATTAATACATCCTGTATCTTAAGATGTTAACTAAAAATTTCTTTTTTACACTTATAGCCGTCGGTCTGGACAATATACAATGAACCATGAGCATTCCAAGAAGATCCCTGATGGAGCATCGTTTGACCGCTCAGGATCCCAGGACTCCTTGGATGAACTGTCTATGGATGATTACTGGAAAGAACTTGAAAACATCCATGAAACCAGAGGAAATAATCACGAGGAACGAGTAGCACTTGTAGTGAAAGAGCCAGATGGTAATGAGATCCGTTCTGTCAATGTTCATCAGTTTGCTGATTTAGGGATTTTTCTTCAAATCTTATTTCAAGAGATGACACTCACCTAACACAGATCAAAAAAGGAGGTCACTTTCCTGAACATCTGCTTTGAAAATTCTGTCGCCTCTGATGCATATCACCAGAAACAGGCAGTGCTCTGAAAGAGAGTTTTATCAGAGACAAGTAAAAGGCTGGTTTTCCTTTGAATGGTATTTGCAGAATATCAGAAAGGTGCCTGTACTTGCAAATAACAACAATTGAAGTTTTATTTGTAGTTTACCGTTGAACTAACTTACCCTTTCACTTTTGTGTATGTTGTTCGTTATTGTAGCTATTGTGGATAGAAACCTCACGCTTTAGAAGACAAGCCAATGATTAACCGGTTTAAGTTTAGTGAGTAACTTTCTATGCTTGTAACTATTGTGATTGTTCAGTTGTACTATTTTTGTTTCTCAGAACCATAAATTACGGGCCACTCCTTGGGGCATGGTCTTAGAGGCTGGGCATTTTTTTTTCTTTTTTATGTCCTTCAGATAAAAGAGATGTAATGTCCTTAATTCCAGTTTTCTCTCAAAAATTATTTTGTTACAATGCAGTATCTGCCTCTTTCCCATTCTTACAAGAGACCCACAGTCTCAGTAAATTAAAATGGTGAATTTTGCATTTTGGTATGGCCTCCACATGAGTGAGAAGAATGTGCTCCATGAGCTTTCAAACGGATTTGCACTTCTGCCTCCTTAAGCACTTTGAAATGTCACTGCTCTGAAGAGCATAACAACATGACTCCTGGAGAAAGCCACAAAGCTCCCAATCCTTGTGACCAGGAACTATGGGGCTTTCTGATGGAGCCATGGGGGTTCCTGCAGAGCAGCAGAGCCCATTGTTCTGCAGTACATGAACCTCTTCTCTTACTGCAGCTCAGTGATGCGGCTGTGCCTTTAGCCGCTGCACCCCCAGCCCCACCATTTCCATTGGGTTTATATGTATCCTTCTTCCCCCTGGTTACTGCAGCTGACTCTGGTGTGAAGCCTGAGTGAGTCGGCACAGTTGAGTCATCAGCTCGAGCAAATGTAGCTGTGCCCCACGCCTTGCCTGATGTGCAGCACCTCTCTGGGGCACGAGTACTCCTGAGCATATCAGATGCTGTACCTGGCTGATGGACCTGCCTGGGCTGGCACTGGCCTGAAACTCAGTCAGGCAAAGGCAAGGCAGGGGAGAAAGCTCGCTCACAGCTGTTCTGGAGAATGGGTGTAGCCCTTCTTTCCAGCCCTGATAACAAAACCTGAGAGTTTCATCAGAAGCTCAGGATTTGTCTGCACTGTCATAGCAAAATTCGTACTGAAATTTTGGGGTGTGTTTTCTGGATGCTGTTAATATTAAAGTGCCTGCTTGGACATGCACTGGGCACAGTGGTAAAATGCAATCAATACTGAAGTTGACATGCCAGCTTTGTAGTATTTTTAGATATCTGATAAATGGAAATATTGCTTGAACATTTGAGAGAGTTGTTGGCATTCAGCACAACTTCAGCTGCTACAGACAGAAATTAGTGTTTTATAGAAAATATCATTAGGGAGATACAGATTTCAGAAGCAGAAGTTTTGCCATTGGTGACAATATTTCATAGCTTTTTCTTCTTTCATGTGCAGTGACCTGTCAATAAACGATACCTTATCAGCTCTAAGACTAAGGCAAAAATTGTTTTGTGGGCTGTCAGCAGGCTGGAGACCATGTCATAAGAACTGATGAAAAAATAACATTAAGGTGACTCTTGTAGGCTGGTTTATCCTTCATTAAATTGAGCTAGTGGAGGGCTGTAGGATTAATGCATCAAGAAGAGTGGGCAGAACCATGTCAATAAGGGAGCTAAAAAGATTGAGTATTGAACTAAAAATCAATGAAGCAGCAATGATCTGGCTTTCAGACTTCCCCATACACATTTTTATTTAGGTACATTTATAAAATGGTGTATGATTTTAATGGAAGTGCTGTAGATTATTATAAAGATTGCCACATAGCAATCTGTATTGGGTTAACTACTTTAAAAGCTTTGATAGTAAACCTTTTGAGGCTCTTTAGAAACAATACCTTTTTCCCAAGTTATGACAGTGTAAGTAATTCTTAATTGTGTATCCCCTTAGTACTTTTCTGTGAATTTTATTAACTATATCATGTCATTAACATCCAATATGCTTGACAGTACTGGAAAGCTAATGTTTATACCTTTTTCTCTTTGACTTACTCAGAGGGAGAACTGGAGGAAGAATGGCTGAAGGAGGCAGGTTTGTCAAATCTGTTTGGAGAGAGCTCTGGCGACTCCCTGGAAAGCATGGTGTTTTTATCCACACTGACCCGAACCCAGAAAGCTGCAGTGGAAAAGCGAGTAGAGACTGTCACACAAACCATGAGGAAAAAAAACAAACAGCACCAGATTCCTGATGTCAGAGATATCTTCAGGCTACAAAATGACTCAAAGGGAAAAGTGAGTTCCTGTCTTTTCTTTTGTTTGATTCTGGCAGGGAGAAGAGAGGGACAGGTACGGATGTGGGGAGAACAGAGTGGCACATGAAAAGGATGTTTCCAGAAGATTTGTGTATAACTTCACTGATTTCCAAGGGAATTTTTCACCAAATTTGCAGGAATGGTGTTTGTCCAAATTTGGCTTGCATTAAGCAATTTTAATAAAGAAGTATGTATGTATATTGGCCTCATCTTACTTAAAGGTGATGAATAAACCAACTGCTCATATTAATATAAATTGTTTTTCACACAGATGCAAAACTCATGACAACAGTCACCCAAAGAGCTGCCAAATGCCTACTGTTACCTTTGAGTGGTTACTTCTTACTTACTGGTTTGTTTGTTTGCTTGTTTTTAAAAAAAGGGAAAAAACAGGACATTAGCCTAACCTCCTCGGTTTTGGCTAGGTTTTTATGCCTATCAGCTGGGGACTTAAACTCCGTATTAACTCCCAGGGCCTGTGTGTGTATTAAACTGTGTATGGGAAGTTGCTCTGACAGGCCCCAAAGGGTCCCTGTTTCCCATCATGGGATATTGAAGAGAATGCCTCTCCCATATACAGGAAAGGGGAAGGAGGGAAATGGAGACTTTGATTAGAATTCCTTTTCCATGGAGAAGGCTGTTTGTCCTGTCTGCTCCCTCAGAGCACTGAGATCTTCAGCCATAAGAATGAGACCTGGTGGAAGTGCATGACTGGTTTACCTGACTTCAACTCTGTCCCTCATTCTCGCTGTTGACATTGCCATTCAGTGCAGTGGTTGTGGTGATGGAAAGCACAGTGAATTTTGAGGGGATTTAATTTCCTTCTTCCCTCAACAGCTTCCTCTCCTTCAGAAACTCATTCTAAACTCAGCTGAAGTGAAGTGTAGTGGGGGAAGTGGTGTATTTTGGAGGCACAACTTCCCTTTCACTGTTCTGCTTAGCCCGTGGTTGCAGAATGATATTAACTCCATAAAAGCTTTCTGATTTGTAATTGACTCTGCCTAAAAAAGTACAAGATCTAATAGCAGAGTGATTTAGAGCTTAAAGCAGGATAATTTCTCTTTCAAGTATGTTGTTTCAGTAAAGCACAAGAAATATTCATGGTCCTGTATGTAAGCTACATACTGTTATGTTATCCTATGTCACAATGTTCAATAGATTTTTGTTTCTCTTAAACTACATGTTTTGGTATTGAAGACACCACTGAGAAGTAATGCCAACAGACAAATGACTGTAGGCATTTAAGATGTATAAAACAAAAGGTTATTTATTAAATATAGAAATATTGGCAGAAAAAATCCTTCTAAACTTGTCTCCTTGGCAAAAATAAAGTAATACGAGTATAGGTCTTCAAACTTGCACTTCATTCCTTTCTCCAAAGCAAGATAATTGTTCAGAAATCATTGCTTGTGGTTATTCACCTAACCTGTTGCTGAAAGCCTGTACTGAAGTAGCTTCCACTACCTCCCTAGGTAACTTGTCTCAGTGCTTTGTTACTTGCCCATCATCAGAAAGCTTTTTATGTAACAAAAGAGGACTGAAGCCACCTGCAGCTGTATGAAGTCATTCCAGTTTAATAATAGCCTCTGAAAATCCTGTAACCTCCCTTCATCTGGAGGAAAGCAGGAGGAAAGGTTAAACAATAGTGTTGATGTTTTGTATCAACACAACAATTGTGTTAATGTTTCTCCTAAATTTCCTGCCATATTCCCAAAGAGAAGCTAGACTTTTGGTACCTTGACAGCTTCCTAGTCTGCTTCTGCTGCTTTGTGAAACAGAGATAATTTTCTGGGCAGTTGTGCTAACTTCTTCCTCCTCTCAAGATACCTGATTTAAAAAAAAGAAGTGAATATACAGATTGTGCCAGTAAGAGAAATCTTTAAAAACTTGAATTTATCTTCTCAGTAAAATACAATTAGAAACACAGTGTGCTAAACATTCATTGTTACTTTGATTTGCCAAAATGTAAATATGAGATATAGGTAAAAATGTATGAGAGTCTATGTATACCCTTATATATGGGCATAGATTTTCTACATGTTCTGAAATACTTTTGTCTATAGTATGTGTCATCCAGTTCACAAAACCTGTCGTATCTTGACACTGGGTAGGGCAACATTGTAGAAAGGAGAGGATGGTTCAAGTCATTTCCCGTTTTTCGTCTCTTCAAAGTGTCCTGGTTTTGCTGTTGGAAATCTAAGCTGTAAGCACAGATATTAATATCAGGCTGCCCTGCAAAAGGGATGGGATTGATGGGATTGCTCTCTAGGGGAGGCAACCATGTAAGCTTTTTCAAGAGAAAGGAGTTTGGATTGAGTCAGTCAAAATGTCTCCTCCAGATTCCCTTTCCATATCCTTTCCAGTGCAAACTGCAGCTTCAGGTCAGACTGCATTTTCTTATTTTTTGCCACTCTGGAAAATAAAGTCCCTCACCCACTTAGCCTTCTAGAGAGAAGAGGAATTGACGTAATAACTTCTTTTTTAATTACCTAGGTTTCAGATCCCCTTAGACTTTGGCAGGGGGTTTTCTGCTGAAAAACAGAGATGTACTTTTGCCTACCCTTGATTTGCAGGAGTGTGTGTTTTAATCCTGCACAGAGTCAAAGGAGTTTCTACAACCATGCACTAGATTTTTATAAGCATGCATGTTTATTGTTCCTTTCTTAGGTCTATGATGGAAGTGAACCTTCAACTGTGAGAACAAGTGAAAACAAAAATGAAACACATGATGGAACAAAAGGTAATGCCAAATTACTCTCTTCGTTATTTTATTTGGTTTGGTTTGTAGATGTTCAAGTACACAAGCTACTACATGGGTCCATATTTTAAGTAACTTTTCAGCAAAATAAAATTATAATGAGAAACCTGTTCTGGACTGCATTGTTGGTGTGTACAATTTTAAGAGTGCCTGTAGGTAGTGTCCTTTGAGCCACCTGAGAAACCCTATTTATTATCAGGGATGATCTTATAATTGAGCTGTTTGGGAGAAGTCTCTTCTCATAGCTTATGCTCAGGTCTTTTCTGATCCCTAATTTATCCTGTCTGGTCTATCTCTGCTGTACAGTACAGGAAATGAAGACCTTCATATGCATAAACTCATCAAAAGAATAAACCCAAATGAACTATAAGCAAAAAAAAAAAGAGAACTGGCTGCACTATAAGCATCAAAAAAAAATGGTGAGAACTGGCTATATATATGTAGCTCAAATTAAAAGAAAAAAAGGGATGAAAGAAAAAGGTTGTTTACCTTTTCAAGGAAAATGGAAATAAAATAGCATTCTGTGGGCATAGGTTGTGTTCAATGGCATGTGATCACACAAGAGAGATGCAGTACCCATGGAAGATCCTTTCCTCTCACTGCCAGGATAGTACATCACAGAAGTCCTTAGCTGATTCCATAGTTTCTGTTTTGAGAGTATGAATTCTGATGAAAGACTTTGACAGAGCTTTCTGCTGTTCTTCAGGTCCAGTAATGAAAGGGTGGCTGTCCTGCATCATGTCAGGTTTTTCCAAAGTAAGGGTTGCACTGTGTCTGTTATACCATCATACCCACCCCTGTAGAGATCAGGTTATTTACTGGCAGCCATATAAGTTTTGAGATGCTGCACTGTTATTCTGCTTTGTTTATATGTTGGGGCTTTTTTTGTACTGGAGGACTGGATAGCCCATCGATGTTACACTGAACCCTATACCCATATCAAGCAGGCAGATCAAGTTACCTATTGCAAGTTAGCTAGCGGTAATTAAGCCACCAAATAAAGTTCTGCTTCAGTTCTAGAATACTGACCAGTAGCATTTTGGAAAAGTTGTTAATTTAGAATTAGACTTGGAAAACAGCAATGAACAATACAGAATGTGCATGGCCGTTGAAGTGGGAGACATGAATATAAACCAGCCCTGAATAACACCAAATCTGTGTGTTTCTAGAAGTGTGTATTTCCCTCCCGCCCTCTCAGCAAACTTCACTCCAATAAGAACAGTGAAAAAATTGGGAGGACTGCCAGACTGCTGGTTCAGCACAAGGGAAGGAAGAGATGCCTGGTGCTTGTGTCAATAAACTTCACTGTAGGATTCAGAGCTGGAAAATTACCAAGCAATTATTACAGAGTTTTTATCACATCTGGTTCCTTTTTTTCCCTGTGGCTCTGATGAACCCTTCAGAAATGGGAAGTTCTGAAAGGCAAATCCCATATGCTAGCTCTCCTCAGCACAGATTGTGATGTGGATGGCAAATGCAGCCTGCTTACATCCTGATACACTCCTGCTCTAGTCAACATGCTGCAGTGGGCTCTGCTTCCAACATTGGAGCAGGAAGGAAAAATCAGTTCAATTTGCAGTCAAACCATGGAAGTTTGGTGGTGTTAAAAGCACCACACCTGTTTCGGTGCTGTGCTGTGATCTTTCCTCCAGAACGCTGAGCAAATCAGTGTTATACAAACAGTGAATGAATTTAAGTCAAAAAGTAAACAGTGCCTGATATTTCAGAGATACTAAATATTTATGAAATCCCAATCCGGGGACATTATTTTAAAATGGAAACCCTCTTTGACACAGAAGTAGTCTCAGTTTTACCTGAAAAAATATGAACATCATCTCAGACATTATTTAAAAAAACTTATATTGTGACATCTTAAAATTGTTATGATAAAAAACTTCTTGGCCATACTCCAAAGGTGATGACTCTGTTCCTAATGTGATATTTGAATGCTGCATTCCCAAGTGCTTCTGCCAGACTGAAGATGTTAGTGGTTTGACCTTACAGCACACCTGGGCTATGTGAACCCGTGCTCACTTCTCCTTTCTTACCAGTCCAGCACACCTTGTTCCTTGACTAAATAATATATGCAAACTCACAGAATAATAAGTGCCTTTGTTTCATGTAGGTATGGAGTGTGTCTACAGGAAACAAAAAGAAAATTCAGAATCAGGTATTAAGCTCTCAAAAGGCATTATAATTTTAACAATCTATGACACTCACTAAAGGCTTGCAAAACTAGCAATATGTTCAATAGATACAAAAGAAAAGTCATTTTCTTTGGAATCCTGTGAAAAGGAGTAAATAACTGTATTGGTTGAGACCTCTCAAGAAATAAAAAGGAAATAATAAAACATATGAAAAGCTAAATACTTACTAGCTTAAATAGGGGAGTAGCAAAAATCAGTTTACCGTGACTGCAGTTGTTTTTCTGAACATAGGATTACCTATAGGGGAAGAATAATAGATAAAATCTCTGTATAAGGGCAGCTTCAAAGCATAACGATCTAGAGAATGGATGAAGGAATTGTGTGTACTGTGTGTAATATAAGGGTAAAGAGTAATAATGTTTGCTTCTTGATAGGGAAAAAAACCTGAAATGTGGTTGTGTTTTTTAATTAAAGGGTTTTTCTTTTCCTTTCATTTTACATGATAAATGAGGATCCTATAGCTGAAGTAACAGTGTTAGTGAAAGGATTACAAAGTGTTTTATTTTCAATTTATAACCATCTATGAACTAGCATTTCAGAGAAATGCTTTGTCAGTCAAAAAAAATCATTCTACCTTTCCAATCATAAATTAAGGTCTATCAGCTGAACTCCATTGGTGTATACTTGAGATTCTCTAGCAAAACTAGGATATAGCACGATTGACAATTGCAATGTTTCCTTGCTTTATTCCTGAAGAATTCCCATCATTTTATGTAATCTTTTAATAGCTCTGTGAACTAAGGAAAGGTTACAGAACTCATGTAAAATATGGTTTCCACATCCTCATAGACAATATTTACATTTTTCTGTATCAAACTTGCATTTCTCTCATTAAATATTGCGTGTAGTCAGCAGATTGGCAGAACACCAAGGCTGCTTCCTCTTACAGCTGCCTAGTTCAGGAATGTACAATAATGGGACCAAGGCTATGCAACCAAGAAGAAACTCCCCACAACAGCAGCATTTCCAGATCTTTGAAATGTGCAGAGCATTACTGAGACATCTGCTTTACATGACACCTTCATATGACCAGAGGACTGAAATAGGAGCTATTGCTTTTTTTGTTTGTTAACATCAGATCCCTCCTAGGCTGATAGGAAGTATGTAGGTCAGGTATAGGCCACATTACCATGACAAAAGTGTTGGGGGGACAGGAAACTGTGTTCATTCAGTTTGGATGCATTAAACAATTTACATGATAGATAAGGATATATAGACAGGGAGGCCAAGGATCGGAGTCAGGGATGAATTTGACCTTGGATATGTCTGCTTACTGAGGACTCAGATATCGCTTTACCAAAAGGAGCAGCTCTAGTTTCAAGATCAGCTTAATCTTTAGTGTATGCCCTAGGCATTTTGGGGTCTGTGGAAAGTGAGCAGAAGCCACTCTGGAAAAAACGAGTGATGAGTAACACACACAGCCAGCAGAGTTTGAATGTGTTCTATTCTGCTCCTCAGAGTAGAATAGAACATATTGTTCTATTGCTTGGTTGTAAGTACAGTCAAAGTATTACCGCAAATCCACCTTCTCTCTCTTCAAGTGTCTCATTTTAGGTAAGTACTTTGACATGGGAGTGGTTGTGTAAAGCATTGTGCCTTACCATAAAGTGGCTGTAGTGGCTTCAGCCATTTGCCTGTCTGTCAGGTCCCCTGAGTTTGGCCCTGGCTGACTGAGATTATTTTCAAGACTCGCTCTAAAGAATGTAAGAGAATAGTTTTGTGTCTTTCAATAAGATGCAGATATAATTTAGAAAAATTGTCAAGGAAGTTGCTGTAATTTTTTTTTAAACTTCCTGCTTCATATGTTTGGATTGCATGCTTGCAGTTCAGTTCTTTTACAGACCACTGATACAATCAGTAGAGAGCAGCACTTCCTTAGCTCCTTCTCTTAATCAGCCTATCTACAGGCCTTTCCCTGCTTCAGAATCAGCTTTTACCATACCTGTAACTATTTTCTGGGAATTTTTTTCTGTCATGGTTTAAGGTGGTTATTCCAGGCCACATAAAAATTTCCCACAGCAGTGTAAAAAGATTAGTTTATTATGTTACACAACATTCTTACACTAAAACATATTCATTGCTTGTGGTTCTCCTTCTCAGCTCATATCCATTTGCATCCACTTTTCCTGCACTTGTGGTATATTAGCTTTGAATAGGCTGCAGTCTTGTGTGAGTAGAAGCCAGTAGCAGAGTCATGGTCCCAGGATTAGGGAAGTGATTCTTCCTATGTACTCAGCACTGGAGAGGCTATATGTCAAGTTCTGTGTCCAGTTCTGAGCCCCTCAATTCAGGAAGGACATTGAGGGGCTGGAGCGTGTCCAGAGGAGAGTAACAGAGCTGGTGAAGGGTCTACAGAATAAGTCTTATGAGGAGAGGCTGAGGGAGCTGGGATTGTTTAGCCTGGAGAAGAGGAGGCTGAGGGGAATCTTATCTCTCTCCACAACTCCCTGAAAGGCAGCTGTAGCCAGGTGGAGGTTGGTCTCTTCTCCCAGGCAACCAGCAACAGGACAAGAGCACACAGCCTCAAGATGGACCAGGAGAGGTTTAGGTTGGACATTAGGGAGAAATTCTTCACAGAAGGGCTGATAAGATATTGGAGTGGACTGCCCAGGGAGGTTGTGGAGTCCCTGGAGGTGATTAAGGAAAGACTGGACATGGCACTTAGTGCCATGGTGTAGTTGACATGGTGATGTTTGGTTTGGACTGCATCATCTCAAAGGTCTTTTCTAACCTAATTGATTCTGTGACTTTACCTTTTTTTAGTGTTGAAGCCTGGAACCTTCTGTGACTGTGATTCTGTAATGTCTTGTAAAAGGAACCTAGTCCTTGATGTGTCTTTTTGGATATACATCATGAGAGAGATGGTGGAGAGACCGAAAACTTTCTTAGGCTTTGATGCTTTGTATTAAATAGTTTTTTTTTACAATATAATTTTCCTCTTACTTCTTTCACAATATATTTTAACTTCAGACTAAAAGCAGTGGTTGATTTACTGTGAAATTGGGAAACTTCTTTTTCTAAAAGCAGAACTTCCTCTCCCTTATTTGATTATTTATTCCTTTAACAAAAAATGTTCTAAATTTGTCTAGTGTTTGATTCATTTAAGGAACAAAGAAAGAGAAGTTAGGCCGTTGTTGTGTATTTGGTCCTTACCTGTATCATGAATACATGCTCAAACAATTTTGAGGAATCTAGACTCCTCAGACTGAGGAGAGGACAGGAATGATGGAACAAAGATACGATCTGTGTACTCCCAGATGTTACTGCTTTGGATCATAGAGGACACATTTTCTATTGCTTTTGAAATGTTAACAGCAGAAAAATTTGCTGATTTGTTTGCAGGATGTTACAGTCTTTGAGGCTGGATAGTGTTTGATTGCAAGAAACTTTTGATGCCAAAGCTCTTCGGCTCTGCAAGGTTCTGGGAGTCTGATGTTTGTTTGAGGTGGATTGCTCTATCTTTTCATAATAGATAAATAGGAGAGAAAACCCCATGCCTTGGCAAAATTACTGAAGAAAACCTAAAAAAGCTGAAACCATGTCAATAGCTAAATTTTCAACTGACAAAAAAATACAGGAAACAGTGACTTTGTAACCAGAAGGTCCATTGCTTGCAGAGCATTAACTTCTACTCGGTTTAAAACTTACTCTCATGCACTGAGTGGTGCTCACTTGTGCTGCTATTGATTTTTGACTTCTTTTTATGGTATTTTCAGGTCCAAAGTTCAGTCTTGGAACAGATGAGCAGAAGAGCCTTCTTGAAGACATGCCGTCTTCAGACACTGACATCAATTTGGAGATATCATTTGCAGAACAGGCAGCTAATCTCAAAGACACCTCGATAGGCAAAATGCACAAAAGTGGAGGGGGTGACACTCTTCTCCCGGTAGGTGTTTCTTATTTATTCCTCTTTTTATTTTAGCTAGAGGTACTGGTGGGGTGACATTTATCTGATATTGAGTGAATTAGATTTAGAAGAATGTTGTCAGATTCAGCTTTGTAGAGATAGAGCTGCTTAAGGTAACTAATTTTTGGGAATAGTATGCTCAATAACATGAAAATAACTATATTTATGCCTATTTATGTACTTGTGTGTCTGAAAAAATGCACTCTGTATGTAAGCAATAATGAACTGGTAATATTAAGCTGGAGTAGTGGCTTAGTGGTAGTTGTACATAAACTGTGTCTTTTCTTCATTTGTTTATGGCCTCTTTTTCTGTTATCTGAGGTGAAATTTTTTACCTCTAATAAAAAACTCTGTTGTAATATAAAAAGGGTTGGTGTATGCCCGTAGAAACCTTGTGCAGTTGTCCAATGCAGGTAGATGAAAGACAAGAATGAAGAACAGAATTGTCTATAGAAGTTAGAGGTCTGAAGTCAAATGGCAGGAAATTAAGAATTAATCTGAACTCAGTTTTTCTTTCCAACTCTTAATAAAAAAAGACTCATTCTAAATGAATCAGTATAAATACAAAAGAAAATCCCCAAGAAATTTTTTGTTGATCCTCAGAAATCTCTTTGAGGATCTCTCTCTGCCTAACAGTTCATGAACATGCAGTTATATATGACCTGTAAACCAATGACTGATGTGAAAATTGTCTTTTTTTTTTTTCTAAGACTGTATGCAAACATGTCTGAGTAAACACAGTTTCTGAAGTAATGTTTCCCAGTTCTTCAAACACTTAATTTAGATAAGGACATGTGCAGTTCTTCAAGTAGTAATTACCCCATGTATCCTAGTTTAAACACTATAAACCAGACACTAATGGATATTTAAAGATGGATTCTAAAGTGTTTGAGTCATGTTTCTCTAATGCAGCCTATAACAAGGGGATAAAAGCTATGCTCTAACTCCTGTATATATGCATATCTATATATATGTATATATGCACAATACATTAGTGCTACTTCTGGCTAGGCTTGTGAAGGATTGCCTAAAGACATGGCTATGGGACTTCTTCTTCAGTTACAAAAGGAGCTGCAAAATGATAGGAAAAGGAAGGGATTTACCTATTTAAATCTACAATTTATTGTTTGCACCTTCATCATTGGCAGCTATTTTTAAACAGACATGTTTGTGAAAGTCAATGAAAGCTCAAGGTGGGGAACTGACTATGTGTCTACCTTTTGTAAATTATGTTTATGTTTTGGTATGTATTCTTGTAGTCATGCACCGTAACCAGCAATTCATCTCTGCTATTGCTGGGTACAGGGTAAGAAAATAATTCAGGAGTATAATATGTCTTTCCAAGTGGAAGAAAATCTTGACAACCTTCCTGCTTTGAGTCATGCATACATAGAAGCCTCCTGGTGATAGATGGAGTTAGAAAGCTCAATGAGTTGTGAAGTTCCTCTCCCTCACCCTTTCAACTAGATTCCTTATATTGATCTCTGACTGCAGCCTCTGAGTATCTAGTGCAGTAGAAAAGAGCCACGATTAAGTATCTCCGTTCCCTAAGAAGAGAACCCCTTTATTATTATTTATATGGCAGCCAAATATTTTATTTTGTGTGCACAAGTACAAAGGGATTTCTATCCCAATTGTACGTGCATAGGATTGGTCATGGACAGCCATTTCCACCACTATAAACTGGAAAAGTATGCAGAAGATGGAGAGGGAGTATGTGATTGCAAGCAGGACAAATCCAGGCTCTTCTTGGAGGTGCCAAGTAAAAGGACAAGAGTTAATGGACACAAGTGACTAATGAGGAAATTTTGTTTTGCATGGTAAAGAAGGTCCCCATGAGAGCATTCCTCACTGAAACAGGTTCCCACAGGGGTTATTGGGAATTTTCAAAATTCATTTGAACAGCAACAACAAGCAACCCAATCAGACTTCGAATTTAACCTTGAACAGCAGTTGAATTAGATGACCTCCAGAAGTCACTGGGAACCTAAATCTTCCTATCATTTTAAGATCATCTGCTTTTTAACCTCTTTGGGGGATTCTCCCATGATTTAGTCAGTAACAGCAGGCTTCATGATGAAAGGTTGTACCCTGAAGGAAGCACAGCCTTTGAGCTAAATAATTTGTCATGATTTGGATTATTCACCCTGCTGCAAATCTCTGCTTTTAGAATTTCAGACTGCCGAAGGACAAAACAGGTACCACAAAAATTGGTGACCTAGCTCCTCAGGACATGAAGAAAGTCTACTCTTTAGCACTGATTGAATTAACTGCTCTCTATGACATACTTGGGACAGAATTCAAGCAGCAAAAAGCTGTAAAAATCAAAACCAAAGGTAAGTTGGTGTTTTGTATTCTGAACCAATTGCATCTGTTTAATCCAACAAAACAAATGCACCTAGTTCTTTACGATTTCTAGCAGAAAATTTATATTTAATATAGAAACAGTAGCATAGGTCCTGAGCAACATTTAATTTACATCTTAACTCAAGGCACACTTTAAGCAAGTTCACTGACATGATATCTCCAGCTCTTTGTCTAAAATTAAAATTCAAGACAGTCACTGAGCAGATAAACAAAGAGTGAAGGGAAACTATCTTAGTAGCATGCTGTGCAGGAAGAATTGCTTCAGAGAAGTTTGCATATGCTGATTTATTCCCAAAGAACATGTACATGTGTTCTTTATGGGTATTCTTTCCCTGATTTCCTGAAGGTAGCTACTGGTCTACTTTCACAATTAGACTCAATGATTTCAAAAGTCTTTTTCAGCCTAAATAATTCTGTCATTCAGGTGAGTCTGCCTGAGTTTTGTGCTTTTGTTGCTGTAGGTGGGAGATGCTGAGAGCCTTCGCCACCTGTTTTCTATTCTGTCTAGCACAAACTTTCCTGTGTCATATAGGCCTTGCCCATCCAGTATTTACTTAGGCTATAATGCAGTTGTTATGCTCAATGGCATAGTATAAAATGGCAAATTTAAACTGTTGCAGAGGAGGCAGAGACAACTGCAACACGTCACTTTCCTCTGCAAACCATTGGAGCATATGTATAATCACAGTGCTTTTCTTGGGAGCATAGAAAATATGAAAAGCAATTTCTTGATGCTGGAGGTTTTCAGTGGTTTTTGTATTTTTGGCTTCTGCTAAATGCTTTACAAGAGGTTGAAATGTGTTACCAGTTAATCACAGGCCTGCTTTGGCCAAAACTCTGTTGTCAAGGTTCAGTGAATGTGACAGTGCAATAGCTCACTTTAAATAATTGAAAGCAACAGAGAGCATAGAGAGATACACAGCAAGGTACAATAGATTCTTCAAAATATGCTCTTCACTTCACAGTAGTAGTAAACAGCTTTTTAATGCAAAAGGCATACACAGAAACATCAACAAGACCTTGATCACTTGAATGCCTTTTCTTCTTGCAGAAGTACTTGTGCTGTCACTAATAAACAGACAAAACACTTTCTTCTCTTGTATTTTGGGTCTTAGTTTTAACTGCTTCTTCTTAAAAAATTAATTGTTAATTGAATTTCACTCAGCATTATTATATGAATGGCAGGCATTCATGAAATGTTGAATTGATTGAAAACTTTTTTAAAAGGTAAAAAAGATAGGCTAGACTCGTGGCAATGTGTAGGAAATGGACAATGAGGTCATGTTTTCTGCACAACTAATCTGCTTTTGCCATGTATTGCCTTCAGTGCCTTGTTGATCTGTCTGACCCTTACCTCTTCACCCCTGAAGTGTTGTTTGCCCAATTGATTCATACAGTGGTGGGTCTATTCGCATTCCCCTTTGTGCTTGAGTATGTAAAGATGATGAAAACATCATTTTTCTGGGGAATGCTGTGCTCTGCCCAGCCCTGCCTTTTTATTGACCTCCTGGCATTTCTTTTTTCAAGTACATCTCAATGGAAACTTTTATTATTGACAAGAACTTCAAGATAATAAAGCTGTGGGGTATAGATATTGCCTGTATATATGAGTCCCTTGTATTTTATAGGTAGACATTTTTATGCTGACAGAGATACAAGAACTTCTGGTTTGGCACTGAAATTGATCTTTCTTTGACATATATCATATTCCCTCAAAGGCTGATAGTTTTTTTTTAGTAATTGCATCTGTTCTGTGTTCAATATTGGCACGGCATCATACCAAGCAGCAGTTTTGAACTACATGCATTGTTATATGCTGTTCCAGAAAAAATGCACATACAGCAATTATCAGTACTCCTGACAGAGAAGTTCTGTGTCAGCAAACTTTGGGTTAGTCATTACTAGCATAGCTCTCTTTAAATGGTCATTCACTTCTATTCGACTGGGCCATAACACAAGAGTCCCAGTTAGATGAAGACTAAGGTTAGTTTTTCATCAGGGCTGAATTAACTACGTCTGAATTCCTTTAAAAAATAAAAAATTGAATTGCCTTAGCCATATTGCAAAAGTTATTTTCTAACCAAGAATTAACTATACTTTTTTTTTTTTTAAAGACAAACCTTTAGTGAGTTGGTTATCCTGCTATTCTGCTGGTGCTGTGTAATTCAAAAGCACAGGAATTGAAAAGCTGTTATTTCCAAACTTTCATAGAGAGAAGTGGTCAGAGTAACTCTGGGTGATAATTGTCTCATTTTAGTGACCAAGTTCTGGATATTTTACTCATGCTATTTCCATCTTAACTGTAATAACTTGCATTGAGTGATGAAAGTCTGTGTGGCAGGGTCATCATCACACGCATTCTGCAAAACAGAACTATGCAGATGGTTCTTTTATGCAGTTTGCTTTACTGTGCTGCAGAATATGTAGATGGCAATTTGAAATCAAAACAGAAGACCCCTGAGGAAGAGATGATGAATCCTTTCAGCCAGAATGTTTTGTGTAATAACTTGATTGACAAAGACATTAAAACACTTTAAACAAGAGGTCAATAGCTCTGAACGCATTGAATAGACTTACTGCTTCAGAAATGTGGGTTTATGCCAGAATCACATGTACTGGAAAAAATGTGGATAATATCTCAGTTTCTTTTGCTGTATTCTTCAGACTCTGGCTTGTTTGGTGTCCCTCTGACACTTTTACTGGAACAGGATCAGAAGAAGGTCCCAGGAACCAAGATCCCACTGATTTTTCAAAAGGTAAAAAGGCATGAAGAAGTCAACTGTTTACATACATGCAAATGACTAAAACATAACATTTTGTTTGAATTATTTTATGCTTGCATAACATTGTTCTGGATTTATTTGCTTCCTGTAGCAATTTTCAGTATAATACTCTAATCCAGCTAAGTTATTGTAACTTTTATTTGCAATGTTACTTACTTATTCAGTATATGTGATACATTGCATTGTATCAGACATATTTTGAATTAAAGAAATAAACTCACAAGGCAGGTGCTTTTCCGGAAGGCTTGTTGCCTTAGGACATGGGGGTGTACGTTGGCCTATATCGTGTCATGGTAATGGGGGAGATCATTCGAAAGATGATGGAGACCCTGGATTTGCTGCCCACGCACAGCATGTCTCATTTCATGAGAAGAAAGGAAACCACTGTGTGTGGACCTGTCCTAACACTGATAGAAATTCAGTGCTCTATCATCACCATTTCAGTCTGTTTGTGGATGTGCTTGTTATTCTTTGAGAAACAGAAATCTCAAACTAGTTTTGCATCACGGTTTGAAAACTACTGCTGTGTCATTTATGCCAGAAATTACTTCCTCAGGATCATGAAAGCACATTTCTGGAAAAGATGCCATCTATAAACTGACAAATCAAATTGCAGACAGTGATTCATCACTTTGCTCTCCTAGCAACATTGAAAGTTCTACATAAACGTTAATATGTTATAGATGTGATTTGTTTTGCAAGGTGCAGACATCATTTGGAATACAGTTTTACTTCAAATGAGAATATGAAAATAAAAAGTTTCCCATTTCTTCTGCTTGTTTTCTGCAGCACATGCTTTCCAAGAATGGGGGATTTATATAGAGTGCAAGAGAGCAATTGTGTTCATTCTGCCTTTTAAATGTACCTTGTTTATCACTGAAATGAAAAAAAAAAGCAAACAGGAAGGCTGCTTAATTAAAAATAAGAATATACCTAGTTTTTATTTCATTGAGGAATTTAAATTAAAAATAATGACTTAATTTGGTCAGGGGTTTTCCAACTGGAAAATCTGACGGTAATACCAATTTATGTACCTTCATCAGAACTTTCTGCTGACCTGCTAATAAAGCCATGCAAAGCAGCCCTGATAGAGATGAAGAAGGGGTTTCCCACAGGCGGAAGGCTGTTGGCCAGTTCTAGCTGTGTGCCAAGGGGTCACTTGTGAGTGAGTGTTTGTGAAGAGGTCATGGCCACCAGCCATGCCACCAGACCTTGCCTTCCCCAGAGTGGTGATGATGGCAGGTAACACACTGCCCACAGTGTCTTTGTGTCCAGCAGATGTGAGTGACAGCCACTGATCTGCTGTAAGCCAGGTACAGGGTGAGTTGGGTGGAGCCAGTTAGCACTTCTTCTTTTTTTTTTTTTTTTTTTTTTTTTTACTATGGAAAATGCGCTAGGGTGACGTTTCCAGTGCTATTTTCTAACTTTTTGGGGTTTTCTCTCTGATCTTTTTTATGGCATTTATCTGTTATATAAATAGAGTGGTAGGTACACTCCCTTTAATTTCTGTAACTGGAAAAAACCACAACTGTTTTGCATAATTTTTCTTACTCTAGAGCTGGTACAGGAAGGCATGTAACAAAGGCACTACCCTAGTTAAACATCATGGGAACTATTTGTGCTAAAATTATGTAATCAGCTTTTGATATTTACAGATTTGTTTTGAATACTCCTAAATCAATCCTTCAGTGAATATTTCTAGGCATGTTATTTAGAGGAAAAAATTATGATATGAGTTTTAAGTACTTTTATGGAATTTCTGCAAATTTATCCATGTGAAGAGTTGCAAACTTTTGAGTTTGTTAAGGAGAATGTCAGAATTTGCCAATCAGAGGCTTCTTTAAAGTCTAGAAGTTCTTAGTTCTCATCTAGTAAAGTCGTAGAGTATTTATGAGAATATTACCTTAATTATTTTGATTTGGAAATGTTTTAACAAGGATAATAATTGGGATATAATTTTGAAGCCACAGTAATTTTTGAAAAAAAGTCTTTGGTCTTCAGAGGAAGCTTGAAGGAGGTAAAAAGCATACAGTTTTCTTTTTTAATAAAATAAACAAGCTCTTCTTTAATAGTACTCATAAAAAAAAGTAAGAACCACATTAAAATTTTCTTCTACAACAACTGTGCATATATGTTGTAGTCCATTTGCAAACTGTGTTTGTGCCTCTACTTGTTACATATCTGTGTGTGCAAATGCATACGCACAGAGAGAGAGAGATACGAGCATAAAGGCTCCAATGCAGCAGAACTGTCTGCCAGTAATTTTTAATTGGCATCTTTGTTCATGCCAGTTTGGTTTGTGTTTGACAGCTGATTGCCCAGATAGAAGAGACAACTCTGGAAACAGAAGGACTTCTTAGAATACCAGGAGTTGCGACAAGAGTAAAGGTAATCCTTTGCACAGGTTATTAACGTCTCCAAAATGTATCTATGTTTGCTGATTTTATTTTGTTGTCATACAAATATATTTTAGCATCCCATTGTAATGAAAATCTTCAAAAACAGAAAGCAAAATATCTTTACAAAGAAAACTGAATTATATTAGCCAGAGAATTGACAGTTTCACCCGCTGTAGTTTTGGGGGGAAGACTGGAGTTCAAGTTCAAAGGAGAATCAAAGCTACATTTCAAATTCAGTTGTGCCAAAATCTCATTAATTCTTGGCATGAGCTTTCCAGCCTTTTGCTTTTTCCCTGAATCAGCTTAATCATCTGAACGGTTCATACACAGTCTTCCTACCCCAGGAGGAAGCTTTTCTCTGGTATTGTGAGCCTTTTTTAATAGCTAGACTTAACCTGTGTTGCAGGGCAAGGCAGGCAGCACGCACTGAAGAACCTCTCACATTTATTTATTTTTATGGACAGCAATGTCACTGCTCGGCTCTCTGGGCGCAGTCTTGTTAAGCACGTCTGTGCACACCGACACTTCGCAGGGCGAGTGCCAGTTACATGCAGACTCTTCCCCAGTGTTTGCCTTAATGCAGGGAGCTAAATACACAGCACAGTTCATGCCAAGACTCAATGTGCTACAAAGACGGTCTGAACTGGCCCTAAATTCTAAACAGAAAGGACCATTTAAGTGGATTCAGCTGTCCAAAGACGTCTGCCAGCCTCTGTTTTCTAGAACTTGGTCCAGCTGCTGGTTCATTGGAAACAACTAAAAGAGGGGAATATTATGGAAATTTGGTTTGTTTATTTACCAGTAACTAAGATACGATTTTTTTTTTTTTTAAATTTTCCTCCATTCTTTATTTTCGACTTCACATCAGTTGTGCAAACTGGAATGATTTCTTAGTGATTTTGTTTATTTGTTTGTTCTTGGATTTTATTAGATTAATACAATTTCCCAGGCAGTGGATCATTCACTTCTTGGCTTTAATTTACTTTTTACCTCTCTATTTGCAGGAACTACTTCTTTAAATTAAATAATAGTTTTGTTAGCAAATATGTTAAGTTCTTTTACGTATTCAAATAGAAATTTTTTTAAAAAGCAAGGAATTTATCCTACTAAAGGACTGAAGTTTTCCCTTAATTTTCTTAAACTGGAAGAAGAAGTATTTTCCTCATTATATAGTTTTGTTGAAAGACACAGAAAATACTTTGCTATCATATTCTATAGATTTTAGAGTTATTGTTTAAAATGCATTGGATATTCCCCATAGTCAAATACATTTACTTTAAAATGTATGCATTGGGGCACTAGGATACATAGTTGAAATTTCTACCTTTGCCGCTCATATAAAATAATTGTATCTATATGTTTAGTACTGCATTTGCTGCAGTGATTTGGTCTGAATGTGAATGGAGAAGCTGATGAGCCTCAGGGGGAGAATTTTCATGTCTGTTTCTAAAGCTTGCTGTTTTTGATGATCGGGAAATCATACTCACTTGACTTTAGACATCTGAGTTATGACCGTTGCTCCTTTGAACCTCCAATACAGTCAGTGGAGACAGAAGATCTCTCTGGAGGACAGCTGAGAACATCCAACTTTTATATCAAACTCAGTGCCCACATTTTCTTTGGAAATAGATCCATTTTCCAATTTAATGAGATGGGCATCTTAAAAATGTATCTAATATCCTCTCTTCAATGTACCCATCTTGTCCGGATAAATAATTATGGCCATATTTTCCACGGCACATATTTTACAGAATAAACCAGTGTCTCTGTCCTCCTTTTCTGTCCAGAATAACTGAGCTAGAAGAAGGGAGGGACCTGTCAGAGGTGCCTCGGGGCCCCTGGCCCTATATTGAGGTTACTTCGCACCCTTTCAGACCAGGAAATAAATGAATTGGGTGGGAGATCAGGGCTGAAGCTTAACAGTAGACTAAGAAGGACTTGGTCTTTGCAGCATGTTCTCATTTGTGCATCTGTGAAAGCCCAGCAGTAGCACTGCCACGGGAGTAAGGCAGGGATATGGTAATGTCTGCTGCCAACAGTATCCCACCCTTTCCCAACCCCAGAGTTATGACCTTCCACTGAGACTTTCAGTGCTCTTTACTCTGCTGCATAACCTCATGATTTGCAGGACAGTCCACTTCCACACAGTGCATGTTTGACACCCAGTGCTGGGTAAAGCTGTATGCGCCCAGCAATGTGGAATTCCCTGTAGATGGCAAGACATTCAGCTATTTAGTTACACAAATCATTCCCTGTGTTTTAAAAAGAGAACCAGCCTCACCTTAGTGTATATTTTGATAAGAAACTGTGTGTCAACACACATAATTGCCTTATTTGTTTATGAAAATGTCCATGTATGCATTACAGCAACACCCTTGGGTAGCAGTTTCAGAATTGCTCTGTATATCAGACAAGTCTTAATATTTGGTCAGAGAGGAAGTCATGACCCTTATGTGCTTGAGTATGATATTTGTTTCTTATTGTACATTCCATATGGCCCTGACTCAGGCCCATGGGATTTCTTCCCATATGATTTGACTGCTCCCTATTACTGTATGTTTGCTTGAAGTACTTCTGATGCCAAATTTATCTTTTTTGTAGCAAAAGACCAGCAGCAGCTGGAGTTAAGTGATATTTCAGATATCCTTTTCCTCCCTCCCAGCCCCCCTTTTAAAGCGTGGAAAGTATTACTGTGTGTATAACACTTGTATGACTTCCAGCAGCCAAGTATAACTGGTTCTCTCTGTATATACTGCCTTTCAGGGTCTTTGCCAAGAACTGGAAGCAAAATTTTATGAAGGGACTTTCAACTGGGAAAACGTAAAGCAACATGATGCAGCAAGTCTTTTAAAACTCTTCATCCGTGAACTGCCTCAACCACTCCTCACTGTAGAATATCTCAAAGCTTTCCAAGATGTGCAGAGTGAGTAGTGTCCTTTCTGTCTCTGCTGAAAGAATTGATACCCGTGCAGAGAAGTGCCTCTTTGCTGAGAAACAAATTGAATAACAATATGACTTCTCCTGAGAAGAAATGGGCATAATTTTGTTAATGTACAAATAACATCTTTCATATAACAACTATTTTAATAGTTTACACATTAATGAAAGCACATTTTCACTTCCTAATGTTTCTGATAGTAGTTAGGAGGTATACAAGGGTTATACGGAAAATGTATGACACTATCAGTTTATAAATAGTGTTTGCTTCAAAAGAAAACCACAACAAAGATAAGCAGTTCTTCAGAAAATACAACAGATGATAATTTATACTGTTTAGGGTCTTTTATCTGTTTATAAGAGGAGAAGTTGGAGCAGAATAGTCAGAACTGTTGATCATCCGTGGTCCCTTGAGATCAGCAAGTTCTTGTGAAAATGTCCTCCTTGCCAATTGGTCACCAAGACAGAAAACATACTGGCTGTAACTGGAAGAGAGTGGCTTGGTAATAATGAATCCAGAGTGAGAACTCACATACCTTAACTCCCCAGTCAACACAGAACTGCAAGTTCTATTCCCCTTGTCTGCAGGCAGAGCAATGGCTCATTTCTAAGAGGGGCTTTCACAGAATTCTGGGTTGGAAGGAACCCACAAAGATCATCGAGTCCAACTTTTTGAATGGTCCATATGGGGATCAAACCACCAACCTTGGCATTATTAGCACCATGCTCCAACCAACCGAGCTAAACTCAGGGTCAGAGAATTCCCATGGACAGGCAGATGGACAAATATTCTTAAAAAGGGCGGGCTATGTCAAGTCTCCCGGCTGTGAGCTGCCTTCAGTGCTATTAGGTTGGTTGGAGTAGGGGGTTGGTGCTTTGGCCTGCTACACAGTGCTGTTGGTTTTGCAATACCGAGTGTCGAGTTAAAACTGGCCAGAACACTTTCAGATAGTGCTGGCAGCAAACAGCTCCACAAGGTTGTTCCATTTACTGGATAGTGATCGGAGCCAGGAGCGTCTCTGCTTGTGCTCCTGAGCTGTCTGAAGGCTTATGTGGTTTAACTTATCCAGAAATACTCAGGTGCCAGAATCCAAACCACTTTCTATATTGAAACAAAGGATTTGCTTCGAAACAGACATAGCACTGCATAGCCTCCCATTGTTTAAATTGTCTGTCTTGTTGATTACGTACTTAGATTAGGTGGTAGAGAAAAAGGACCATCTTTGTAACAGTAATCAGTATTTTTCGTTATACTGTGACTAAGTAGTGTGGTTTGAATTAAATATTTAAGCAACATAATTTGAACAATTTAATATGTTAATTTAAGTAATGTAAGCAACTAAATTTCAATTGTTACTTAGGTGAGCAGACAAAAACTCCTGATTTAAGTAATGAATTTAAATTGCTTTGTAATTATATTTTTGCTACTTTCCTAGGAAAAGATTGGTTCTCATTGCTTTTTGAACACTGTGACATATGGTGTTTTGAATTTAAGCCTTACTTTTAATGTGTGTCTTTCTAAAGTAAATAGATACACAGCTCTCACTACTTGATGTTTTAAATGGCTATACAATTTGCCACTCATCTATTCAGATCCTTAATTTTTAGTATGGTAGAAAGTAGCCAGCAAGGTGGGGTATTTTTTTATGTCATCAATGAACTCTTGGGGTTTTTTTTTTGGTGATGTCTCCCAAGTTGATTTGGATGCAATGTATTTAAAATAGCAATTCAGTTGGAATCTCAGCAGGATGCATGAGAATAGCCCTGTTGAATTTTGAAATAGTGTGATAAAACTATGTTGTGCGTATACCTTCTTCTTCACTTGTTTTATGTGTGGCCTGATTCATTAGGAATCTTTTGAGAAGACTTGCCAGAGCATGTCCTCTAAAGCATGACAGGAGGAAGTTTATCACAAGTGACAAATGTGAGAGAGGTTGGGGCCTTCTGCATTGCCAGAATGTAGGAGCTTTTCTAGGAGGTGGAGGAGTGTAGGGATGCACTCATTTTGCAGCTTGGGTGAATGATGCACCACTGAGCAATTGGTAAAAGGCAGAACCAACGTTACTTTTCTTTAATTATAGCTTGTCTCATTTGGTACAGCACTCTCTGCTGTAGATACGTGTTAAGCTTCTCTGCTCTTGGTTTTATCCCCGCTGGTTTGCCGTTGCAGCTGCTGTTGGTTATGTCGCTGGAGACCTACCCTACTCAGTAACATGTGGTGTTCATTCTGCGTGGGTGACTTGGGAGATCGTGCAACTGTGAAGGCAACCAGAGAAACTGTGAAAGCAGTGTTGAATATACCCTTTCATGTGCTGGGGCACAGGCTCAGAAAGGGAAGAACCGTTAGCTATTCCTTCTTGTAGCATTGCAAAATAAAGAAGAAGTCACAAGGCATCTAGAAAACATTGCCAAAAGACTGCTGAGTCACACACCAACAGAATCCTAAAAGAATATTTGGAAATGAGTATCAGAAAACTAGGATCTGCCAGTCCTTTGTCATACTATGATAATTAGCCATGTGTATGCACTCAGCAGTTTGCAAGAGGTTTCAATTGAGAAATCATGCTTTTTGAAGAGTATAAATAACAATTTCAAAATACTGAGGTCCATGTACTTTACTGGCAGATCTCCCAACGAGGAAACAGCAACTGCAAGCTTTGAATCTTTTGGTTATCCTTCTACCTGAAGCAAACAGAGACACCTTGAAGGTTAGAATTGTTAATACTATTTTCCTGCATAAATATTTTGTCTTCTTCTGTGAATTCAGTGTAATGATGCTGTTGTCTTCCTAACATTCTTTTTTCTTTCAGGTCAAAGTTAATGCTGAAACTAGTGATTCTTCTTTTCCTCCCATATTTCACATAACTTTGGGAGAGGGGGGAAAAAAAACCTTAAGGCCCTAATTCCTCCCAAATGACTTTTAAGAATGTGACTTGAAACTTTTTCAGGAGATTGCAATAGTAATCTCCCAGTGAGCAACCTTTTCTCTTAGAAGTTTTACTCCATTTTTTTTTTTTTTTTTTTTCAGCAGTCATTATTTCCAGTGCAAAAAGTAAACAGTGTTGGAATACAAATGGATGTGGGTTTCCTTTAATGATGTGGGTTCAGCTCTTCATTTTTATTCCTCACTTTTCTCTGTGCTGTTTTTTTCTACTCTCAATAAACTAAAAATTTACACTTCCTGTTGCTATTTGTAGCATGTTACGTGGTTCTTCCAATTTGCTCTTGTCCTTTTGTAGCAAAGCTATTAATGTTTTTTTCAGATTATGCTTACTGTTAAAACTGTTACAATCAAGAATGAATGCAGGATTTGTGTAGGATACAGAACATCATCTATTACAGGCAAAAAATCCTACTAGGTCTTACTGTTCAAACAAGACTTTCTTTTTGAGTTTGTTTATTGTGTGGAGACAGTCAAGAAGGCTCCTGAGTTGAGTTACAAATATCTGGAACTGAATTAATTGAAAATTGTCAGTTTCTAACTGGCTACCTGTCATTCACAATGCAGTGCTTTACTCGTGACTTGCTTACCTTACAGAATTAGCCACTCCATATTTCCATAATTGTGACAGCTGGCACTGTTGGATTCACTTTGAATTTAACAAATGCCAACAGTAAAGTTTTCACAAGCGTCTGTGGGATGCTACTTATGCACCTACATAACAAAGGTTTTGAAAAAAATCTTACTGTGCAGGGCCTCAAAGTCACATGAATGCTTTTGAAAATGTTGCCCACAAAACCAATAAGAATGTTTTACTTCATTACTTGAAGGAAACAAAACTTGCATTACCATTCTGTGAATAAATGTATTCACACTTGTATTGTTGATTGCTTTTAATGTAGTTTTATTAGGAATTAAGAGCTTTTTCCAAAAAAATATGCAACATGTTTCACTTTTATGTTCATTTTCAACTCTGCACATGCTTCACTTTTCACATGCAGAGTTGAGCTGTAAGTTCTACTCTTATTTCAGGTACTGCTTGAATTCCTCCAAAGGGTAATTGATCACCGAGACAAAAATAAAATGACGTTAAAGAATGTTGCGATGGTGATGGCTCCAAACCTTTTCACGTTCCATGGGTTTGGCTCAAAGACTATTGAACAAAGCGAGTTTGTTATGGCAGCTGGGACAGCAAATGTCATGCGCTTTATGATTCAGTATCAAAAACTTCTCTGGACAGTAAGTGTGCTTTTAAGGGGGGGTGGAGGATGATACATCTCACAACAAGGTATCTGAATAGAGAAGTCATGTGACGGTACACTCATGATTTAGAGAAGGATCAGACTAATCCATCTGGGTTCTTGCTCATAGGTAACTCTTACAGGAGCAAAACAAAAAAAATCATCTGATGTTAAGCTGTGGTGGTCAGAGTGTTGAAATTGTATGTACTACATGTGAACTCAAAAATAAGTCCTTGGGGAATATTCGTATTTGGTCTATCAGCATACACTGCTGTGGGCAATGCTTTTTTGGCTTAGAGATATTAGCAGGAAACACAGTGTTTGAACTCATGGCCCTTTTGGCCAAACTTAGTATTATATAAAACATGTTTTGATAAAACCTGAAGTTGTGTCATGGTCTTAAGCAAAGCTCTAGCTTAGAAAACTGGACAAGTTGGAGGTTTGTTGTCTATCAGTAACTTGAAATAATTTTGATCTTTGCTGCATGTGAGGAAAAGCAAACACTTTACAAACTAAATGTCAAGTGAATTTTTTGGCTGAGAAAAGTAAAAACACTCTGTGATTCCACCTGTCTTCCCCTGAGAGTTTAGTAAATTGAATATTGTATCACAAATGGAGTGGTTTTAAAATTGTTTCACAGTTTTGTATTATTTGAATCTTTAGGTATTACTGGAAAGAAATACTATTTTTGAGTTCTACCTGATAATCTGGCCATTTACAAAGTTTTGCTAAGAAAATTATATAGTTATTCATGCTTACTCTATATTTATCTAGATTCCAAAGTTTATTGTTAACCAAGTGAGAAAACAAAACACTGAAAGACAGAAGAAGGAGAAAAAGGACAAAGCTATGAAGAAACTTCTAAAAAAAATGGCATATGACCGGGAAAAGCATGACAAACAGGAGAAGACGCCTAATGATGTAAGGAAACATACATCTGAAATGCTTTATTAATAGGACCGTAATTTGTCGTGAACAAGTGGAAATAGCAGAGGGGATATATACATTTATTTCAGAATTGCAATAGGTAGCAAGTTAATGTGATTTCAATTTATGGGTTACTGGCATTACACATTTGGAGGATTGTGCTGGTTCTTTGTTTGTTTTCACAGATTTTTTGGAATATTTCCATTCTCAAAAATGATACCCCACAGGTTGTTTCAATCTGGGCATCTGAAATAAATATACTTTAGGTCTGTATAGACTATCAGTAAAGATATCTGTATCTGTAGAGAGAGCAAGTGTTGTGACAAAATTCAGTATTACTGAACCCACATTTAGATGTGGTGTTGCCCAGTGGAAGTCACAACAGACCATATCTTTACTTAAAAATTAAATATCTAGATTTCACTGCTTGTTATTTAAAAGTGTTTGGAAACAAATCTAGCATTTAATTCTTCTTCCATCTACAGGAGTTCCAAAATCACTGAACTCTTTGTCCCACTCTTTAGCTAGAACATGCACAACCTGCCCAATCCAAGAAACCCCAAAGGATGAAACAATGTGAAAAACTGATAAACTGCTTCTTATGCAGCTGTTGTCCAAGTGGCTACTGCCAGCTTAGCCCGGTATATATAATCACAGTTCAGTATCTCTCCTTTAGGTAATTGGCTTCTGCCAACTTCTGTCAAGGCATGAGTTTCAGCGTAACACTCTTCACGTGTTCTTTAAAATACAAAAATCCTGTGGCACTTATAGTGTTAATTTTTCCTCCAGTTTAGAAAGGCTTTAGTTAAGCGGTTCCCACTGATATAAAAACCTTAAAAATACATCTCGTGCATGTTGAAATTGTTTATAATTTTTATCATTACAATATTTTGAAACTCTTTAGCCTAAACAATATAGTACCTTAATTATAATGCATTTGAAGTACATTATTCCAAAGTTAGTTTAAATACACGAACAAGTAAATATCAAATATGTGTATTCTGATACCATAATGAAAACGTATCAGATTTGGGTGGTATGAGAATCGTGTATTTGGGTGGTAGGAAAACACCCTCTTGTGGGTTGGCGTCAGTGAAGATTCTGGTGAGGTAGAGTCATCTTGTGGTCGCTGGTAGAAATGCAGTGCTCTAGCAGTCTGGTTTTCTTATCAAGTATGTGTATGTCAGACTGTTACCAAAAAAAGGGTTGTCATATTCTTGTAAAGGCATTTTTTAAGCTTTTAAGCCAAAACAAATAGAATGTGGCAAATGAATATGCTAAATATCCAGAATTTGCGACTTATATTTCAGTTCCTACCTCATTTTGTATGCAGCATTTGACACATTTCTTAATGTCCAAAATTAACTAATTCTCCAAGCATCACTTTGCCCTACTTTCGTATCTGTCTATATGAATGACTGTACACAGAATGACTTACATACGATTTTAAAATAAAGCTAATTAAACACTAAAATTTGTTTTTCTTGGTCTAATAAGAAAAGAATTCTTTGAATTCAATTCACTTGAGTTATGATGCGATGACGCTTAATGCTGCCATCCTGTGTTCAACACAGAAATAACAGCAAATACACCGAAAGAAGTAAATGCTGTTTCAAGTTCAGATATTGGGGGTTTTTTTATAATTCAGTGCAAAGATACGTCTTTTTAATCCACTGGGGAGTTAGGGCTGAGGTCTTTTAGAGTAAATTATGCCTTTCTAATCCACTGGGGAGCTAGAACTGAAGTGTCGTATAATATTCTTACTCAAATGTAAATGTAAAGTTACTACTCAATAATTTTCTTTAAGCCCTAGAATTCTGTGGGGATTTTTGTCAAAATTAAATGGTACAATTTTCTACAAATCCTTCATGCTTATCTCAAGCATTCAGTAATTTTGGGTCCTTGAGAACATATTAGTCTTAAAATCATATTCACAAATTGATAAGGCTTCATTGTGAATGGCAATTTTATACACTTTTCAAGTAAAATAATGTCTCATTCTTTCAGGAAAATTTATTGTTTTGGGTTTTTTTTCTCCCCAGTTTCCAATTTATACTCTAATTCAAAAATGAGGTGACTTTTCCTATGCAGTTCTTGAACTACATTTCACTATTAGATGTCAAGTAAGGCACCCAGACTTGTGGTGAATTCCCACTCCAGTGAAACCTGTTTGAAAATATCTAATTATCTTGTGTGCTGCTGAATAAAAGCTAAGGAAAGGTTTCTATCTTCTAACACTTGATGTGGCACCCCACATGATTAAACATAGATGGACAGAGCCTTAGTCACTTCCATACTCTCCAGATATAACTCAGTATCTGCATTCTTAATAGCAGCTCATTTGGATGAAATTTCATCTTAGCTCTGATGAGACCTCTCTATCAATCACATTTCCCCTTTTGAGACAGAGGTTAAAAAACATTTACTGCAAACTTCAGGTGAGATCTCTGTACAGTGCTGGGAGTGGTTAATATTAGAGGGCTTGTGAGGGTTAATTGCTTTTTGGGATACCTATGCATACCTATGGCCTCAAGTCAGTGTTAGGGATTAAGTCTTTATATTGGTGTTGGGCTGAATAATGCTCTAGACAGGCAAAGAAAGATGCCCTGAGGACAGGAAATTTACCTACTGCCTTTAGCCAGATTTACACCATCTGTCATTGTATTCCTCTCTATGGTGCAATTGTTCCAAAAAAGGGAGCAGTCATGTGAGCAGCACAACACAACGCACTGGGCTTAGATACTGCAGGTTAGAAAACCCACTGTATCCTGTGGCCTTCTGTTTGTATGATCTGTTTGACTTTACACAGAGTAACCTTTCTGACTTCTGCTGAATCTGTCACTCACTGCAGTGCTAGATTATTTGCTAAAAAAAATTGCTACCTGCTAAATAATTTCTCTGTGTATGATTTTCCAGTTTTTTGTCCCAAACTACATCCAGTATTTTGCAGCCCAAAAAGAACAACTGCTTTGCATTTCTTTCAGACTTTGCCTTCCATGTAGCAAGAACCTTTTGAAAGTCAATTTTGTTCTTCATACTGCTCATGCCCCAGTTCTGCTTGGTATAATTTGCACCTTTAATAAGTATTCCATCATAAGTGAAAATGTTGCATAGCCACTTACATTTCTCTCTGCACCTAGAGTGAAAAATATTCAAGTGTGTCATGAAAAATAGAATAGAGGAAACTGGGAGAGACCCATCCCAGATGCTATAGCCAGGCAGCTGCTCTTCTTTATGATATATAGTTTCAAGTCCCTCTGAAAAGCAAGGGTTTGAAAGAAGATCAGTGCCTTAGAAGTGACTGCTGTGCCTGCTGCAGACTAAATGTTATAGGCCAGTGTATTTTCCATCAAGTGAGGATGTACCATCTTCAGTTTTTTTTAAGAATGCAAGTACCCAATTCAGCCAGGGGTTGCGGTGTTTTAAATCTGACCTGAGAGGGCTTGTGAGGCAGGAGAGGGAACTCGCAAACTCAGTAGCGTAGGTGACCCACTCTTCAGTGTTTTGTCAACCCTCTCATAGGTTCATGGCTTAATATGTTATGATATGGAGCCCCTAACTTGGGTATTTTGAACTGTGCTGTGCAGAGAATAGGTCCTTCTGTCATTCAGCTGTTAGAGGATTTAGGCCACGTTTTCTTTCCACCAAATTACACGGTGTATGGGCTAGGGGATGCTCAGGTTCTATTCTCTCTATAGTTTGGCAGCATGAGCATATTGTGCAGCTGAGCATGATTTCTTCTGGAAATGCAGGTGGTTAAAGTGGCAAAATGCATTAATTAGCTGAGCTAATAATGATTCTCTGTGAATAAACAAAGTAATTATTCTGTTTGATCTGTGACCGTAATGTTAGAGCTCTGTGGACATTTCTTGTTCTTTCTCTCATATACTCAAAACAGACTGCTTTTTAAATAACTTATCATATGCCTGCTGTGTAGCAAAAAAAAAAGTTATCCAGCTGAAAGTTGGAGAACTCCACTAAAATCAACTGAGACAGATAAAGAACTGTATACAGAAATGAAAGCTAGTTTAAATTTCCCATGCTGATTTTGACAGAATACCATTTAGGGACATCTATAAATAATCATTTTATCTGTAAAAATTTCATTTCTTTTTGCCACGATCCCAAAAGTTTGGAAAGAGACAAAAAATTTTTGAGCAGGATTTACTACCTAACAGATGGCTACAGACACTGTTTCTGTAGGTGGAGACCCTAAAGAACAGATCTGATAAATTTAGAGATAAATCTAAATCTAGGGGAAATATCATAGAGATCTCTTGCAATCCTATGAATTTTTGATTCCACAATTACTACATAGCAAATTCTCAATATGATGATTCTTACTGCTTTAGAAAGAAATAGTTATGATGTCTAGTATTTTTAAATTGATAAATAATAAGACTGGACACAAAAGGATTGTTTGGTTACAATTGCTTACCATAGCTCATCATTTGTATAGTAATGAGTCTTCAGCTTTCTCAGGAAGCTGTTCTTCTGATTCTGCTCACATTTGTACTTCTTCTATATTTGTTTAACTCTGGTGGTTTCAGAGAAGCTAGTCTAGATTCACAGGTGCCCAGATTTATTCATTGACTATGGAAGAAAAAATGTTCATCCTTGCAGTTGGGTAAATGGAGACATGTGGGATGGGAAAGAAGAGAATGGACTGTCATAATGAACCTCAAGTACAGAGACTCTTACTTTCTTTTCCTATCAAAATGAGTACATCTGGGTAAATGATCATGTAATAGGAGTAGAAAAATTTCCAGGAACGAAATTAGGACCTTATTCACAAATAAATTATTCCTTTTATGTCTTCATCAACTTTTATGTCAACTTCAAATGTGATATACCTGCAAGTTGAACAGAAAAGCTGTCCTTTGGAGCCCTCCTTCTCTGTAGCTAATATGATTAATATTCATCATCAAGGACTTGGGGGTTGAAATAAAATACAAATCTATTATATAGTGAAACCTGCAGGTTGGCTAGCTGAATATATTTTGGACAATAAGAAATAGGGAGAAAAACCTGCAGTACTGAATATCTGTTTTTAAAAAAATGAAATTTACAAAGAGGAAAGAAGAATCCCTTAAAGTAGACTGATCCATGAGTACTTTGTGTTTTTGGGATTTTTTTTGTCAGGAAGTTCAGATTAAATGAAACTGAACAAGTTTCTTCCAGAAGTTTTAGCAGAGGATCGGTGCAGGGGCATTGCCTGGTTTTCATGCCTGCAGCAAGACTTTTCCATATCAGTGTCACATGCTTCTTACCATATCAAAGTGTGTCTTAATATAGCATAATTGTTATTGTTATTCTTAACATCTTTGAAAAATAATTAAACACTACTGTTCTTTTGTTCTGAAGTTCTCCCTGTTGTTAAAAAGAGCTTTGAAGGTCGGATGTAATTTACTGAACTGCTGTGTAGTTCTCATATGTGTGTAGTGAAGTGTAGTAGATAGTGAAGTACAGAGCACTGTACTTACTTACTTATTCCATACTGTATTTTGAGAAGCTCATCAAAGCCAGCTGCTAGCAGCTTTGTTCCAACACTCTTATTGCCTTGCAGACTGATGTTCCTCAGGGAGTGATACGGGTGCAAGCGCCTCATCTTTCCAAAGTTTCCATGGCAATACAGCTGACAGAAGAACTGAAAGCCGGTGATATAGTAGCCAGGTTTCTCAGCCAGAAAAGGTATAAACCCATCTTTGTTTTGTTATCATTTCGGGAGAAGTGTCTCTTCAGTTATTATATCAAGAAAAAAGTTTTAAAATACGTAAAGTCCAGGTCAGTTCATGAACTCTTTGGCTGAATTTAGCCATCAAACTACACGCTTGAGGAACTAATGCTTTTAAATGTCATTAAAGCTCAGGAAACCTTCAGGAATACATGAGTGCTGTTGGTAAAAAATTAATTGCTGTTTAGTCTGATGGGTCAGGAATAGTTTTGTAATTTTCTGGGTACAAGTCAGAAGGGAACTCCAAGAAAATGGAGGAATGAGGAAAGAAGAACAGAAATATTTTTAAAAATGCATTTATATATAACAGCATAATAGGTATTGGAGTATGACGATGTGCAAATATCATGCACATGAAATGATTTAAAAGGAAAGCTACATTTTAGTCATTCAAATATATTTAGAAAGGGAGAAATTTTAATCACCTTTTGAAAAAAAAAATAACACGTGTTCATCATATATAACTTTCAGCTAAAGCAATAACATGGTACACTAGTTGAGCTTAAGAAGCTGCTTTTTCCTAAATGCTGTTTTAGAGGTTTACACCATTGTCAGCAAGTTACTTTCTGGCTGGGCTTTAGCATATATTATTACAATTAAGCAGTGAGAATAATAGAATCCCTTTGTAATACAGGGACTTTATTCTTCCACTGTCTGTTTCTTACTTCTTTTAGTTGCAGTACAATTAAATCCAGCAAGAATATGGTTTCTCCCACCCAACTATAAGGCTTTTTCTGAAATATGGAGTATTTGAGGGAAATACTTACTTTTGCAGCAGCAGTAAAAGAAAAATCAGAGGGTAAATATCAAGCTACGTGCTAATAACAATGAAATTCTCTTCTAAAACCTGCAGTTTCCTCAGATTTATCTTATTTTACCTTTTCTCTAGTGTATTGCTTACTTGCAGGACTGTTCATTTGCACTAGCATGCAAAGATATTCTTGTTCACTGACTATATCAGTAAGCATACACGCAAAGGAGTTGTGATGGGTTCAGTGCTGATCTTAATTAGCACAACTTCTTCCAGACATGTCTAGGTGGCTGATCCACAAGCTCCTTCATAATATCATCATTCATTGTGTTCTGTTCCTTACAGTGGAAATGTCCAAACACTCAAGAGAGAAGAGGTCTTTCTTTATGAAATAGGAGGAAACATTGGTAAGAACGGCTTCTGAACAACTTCCTTGGCACATTGTCCAGGGGCTTCACTGTGGCTGCATTTTTATTCATGTCCCTAGTTCTCCCTGACACTGAGGCAGACAGTTAACCTTGTGGAGAAGGCAGCAGAGATGTTGGTGTGATCATTATATTAGTAGTATTTTACTAGCTGTCCCAGAGGAAGTTGGCAGCTGTAACGGATGTTCCTGATATGTATGTACCGTGAATAAGCACAGAATGGTTGGATACGAAGGTGCTTGAAGTACATGTTATTCATCTCTTTGCATTGAGGCTTAATAAGAGTACTTACAGTACTTCGTGTTCTGCATTGAGTGTTACTTGCAGGTTCCTTTGGGGGAAGAAAATGCTCAGCCAGAAAGATGACCATGTGATAAAATTTTCCAGCAGTTAGTCATTCCTGCTCTGCCTATTCCAGACCCTTTTGATTAAAGTAAATAGCAGATCAGCAAAGTTAATGTCAAGGATAATTTTGAACACAGTTCTAAAATTTTCTTTCACTAATGCAAGAATATTTTTGCATTAGGAATCAGTTTCTAGTCACAGTATTTTTCATATGCTCAGGAAAACAAGAGAACTAGAAAGCATTAGTAGATTGGACTTACATTTTCCTTAACTGTGACCTCTTCAACTTATTTAGAGTTATAAAATTATATGCAGTACTTCTATCCACTGCAAGTTTAAATTACATATCTAAATTACTCCATCTAGCATTTTTCTTTTTTACCTAATCACTATTATAAATCAATTTTTTGCATGCGTGTCTAAACCAAAAGACTTAATTAAAAATAATATTTCCCTAGGTTTCCTGCAACAGGTGTGTTTCAGTGTTTTTACTAAGTCTGATGGCAAAAAATAAGTTACCAACATAGCTGGATGCCAGATGAATGTATTATATGTTCTCTTGCAAATCCAGTATGTACATACATTTCCGATGCCTGTTAAAGCAGGTTGCGATCACAGATGTAAGACTTTTTTAAAGGAGAGAAATATCTTGTTTATTCTACAGAGGTGTAATCATTGCAAGAGTAAAGGTTTTGTAACAGAATTCCAGTGGAACTGGAACACCCTACTCTTACTATAAGCATGTGACAGAAATTGTACTGGGGAAAGTGCATGGGGAGTTGCAGATTTGTTTTGCCCATTCTGCTTTGTGCCTGGGACTGGCTGGGTAGGGACGTGGCAAAGCACTGCCCCTGTCTCTCACTCCCTGAACATGCTCTATGGTGTGGAGGAGAGGGCCTAGTTCAGCAACATGGGCAGTACTGGTCTCAGAGGCTGGGATTAAAATCCTAGAGAGAGCAGATGGAGACTGTGCCTGGTTGAGCCTTCTTGCCTGCTCTGTGCAGGGCGTCCCAAAAGCTGGCAGACAAACTCAGCTGCAGCATTGCACCCGTGCATGCCTCCCGTGTCAGGAGTGCAATTACTGGAAACATCTGTCTGGCACGTGCCATCCACCCCAACCACTTGCACGGTGGAACAGAAGAGGGGCTGTGATGTAGAGCTGCAAATGCATGAGATGATGCTTTGCCTGTAGGGGAATGGGAAGAATATGCAGATCTTGATGGATCAGCATATGCTATTTTCATCATAGCTACTAGACATAAATTAATTGCCTGCAGAGCACCAAGAACAGTGTACTACTTTCCCCTCCTAGGACAGCAACTATTACAAGTGCTATGCAGAACAGCTATGCAGAAAGAGGAGCAGGATAGGGAGTAACATCTTCTTAGCAAGGAAAAACCTTGCACAAACTTAGCATTTAAAAAGGGGGAAATAACCTGAAATTTTAGTGGGATTCTATGCGAATATGAACATAGTTTTTCCATATAATCATGAGAGGACCAGGACATTGCTCCTTTATAACTAAACTGTCACAGAGAGGAGCTCCCATCTGTATGGTCTGTGTGAAGAATCGGACCTAGAATGTGCCAAAGAGGTAGAACAGCTCCTCTTCTCCTTCCATCTTCTTCTTGTCCCCTTGCTCCTCTAGGCAGACAGAAAGGGTAAGAGCACCTTCGACTTTTATGTGCGTTGTCCACTGTTAAACACCACAAAGAGAGACCTTGAAAATGTAAAACAATAACAGGAACTTTGAAAGTTGTTTCCTTTCTCTTTTAGTACTGGTGTAACCACATGTCTTTTCTGTTCCTAGGAGAACGCTGCCTTGATGATGATACCTACATGAAGGACCTATACCAGCTCAACCCAAATGCTGAGTGGGTTATAAAACCTAAGCAGAGCTAAGCTCACAACTAATGGCAAAACCTGCAACCTGTGGACTTATGTTTTAAGGCTGAATGTTTCAAAAGGATAGTGTGTCCTTTCAACATTCAACCATTATGTATATTAATAGAATTTTATCCAGTTTAAACGTAATAATAATAAAAAAAAGCAATGTTGACCCAACAGTGATAACCAGTAAACTTTCAGATTTACTTGCAGCAAAATTTTGGAGATAGCAGTTTTCCCACTCATGTTTGAAACGAGCATAAGTATCTTATATATTTTATATATAAGTACCTTAAATATTTTAATGGCACTAATCTACCTCCCATCTGGTAGGTCTTGTTTGAGAAGAATTTATTTTTCAAACAGGTGTTTAACCTCTTTATGTTAGAGATCTACAATCTGTTTGTGTAGCATTTTGTGTTCATATAGGTCTTTTCAATGCTAGTACAATAGACAAATCCTGATCAGCACTTCCAAATGGTACAGTATTAAAAATACCTAACCCGGTCATATGACTTCCCCAAATAAGTGTGAATTTCACAGGAAAAAACTGCAATGCAGTGTATTTTGTCTTTGGAAGTCTTAATTTAAAGTTTGATGAAAACTATTTAAAAACAACTGTGAAAGTGCTTTCTATGCAGCTTTTTTGCTAGTTCTTTTAAATAATTTTGTTCTTACTCCAGTTGATTGCACTCTTGAGGTTATTAAAAAAAAAGGAAAGAAAAAGCAAAGAATGGATCACATGACAAGGAGAGCTTTTAAAGCTCACTACTCTTGGCATTGTCCTTTCTGGCATATTGTCATGCACTAGAAAGACCTTTTAAGTTTTTCAGCAGTGATATGCAGCCATGTTACATACACTGATTTCAGGTTTTTTGGACATCTGATAGATTGAGTTTTGTGAACTGCCAAAACTTTTCAATTACTAGCACAGTAAAAACTTTCAGGAAAAAATAAAGTAGCTGTGGAAGGAAACTGTAGTCTAAATTTCATAGGTAGCAAACCACTAAACCTTTCACTCAAAACCAATGTGTTTACTGTGGATATTACCTACCATCAACTTTATATCTGGTCTATCCTGGACGAGGCTAGAAATCAAGTTCTGATTTCCATGATGCTGATAGATGCTGTCTAAAACACTTCAAAAATTAATAGTCCAACAGAGAACCATTGCAAATCCATCCCTTTGCAGGGAAGGACTGAAAGCTCCCTGTAGAATTCACTGATAATGAATTATAGACTGATGAGGCTTGTTGCAACACAAACAGGTGTGGCCTGGAGCTCAAAGAGCCCCGGTCCCACAACTGCACTTTGAGCTGACTAACTAGCTTCTGTCCCATTTTACAATTTATTTGTAAACTAGCTCGACTGTGCTCAAGTGCTTACTCCTGTGTGCTGACTACCTGAAGAAACTACTGTGAAATTGTATCCTTGGAATGAAATACTTTCTTTCAATGCATACACAGAATTATATTGACCTCATAAGGAATATTCTACATACAATCAAGCACTGAATTACATGTTTTTTACATGATCAAAGCTGATTAAAAGAATAAACAACCTTTCTGTTGAGCTTTGGATATGGGCCCTGACTGTTGACAAAGTAACCACTGGAACTCTCCCTTTCATATACAAGCAATGAAATAGAACTCTGAAAGGTCATAGAAAAATTAGACATCTGCTGATTAGTTATCCACAGCATAAGAACAATTTTGGGGCCATGTGTGTTTATTGTTTCTGAAAGTCGAAGGCTGTCTTCATATGAAGAGGAAGCACTGGACTGGTTGGTTCTGAAAAGCAGGATGAGTAAAAGAGGAAATTGTTCTAATGTGACTGTACTGCCCTCGATGCTCGACCTAGCTGGGTATCCCCACATGGTACAGCACTTTGCCACTATGGGCAAATCGTCTAAGACAAATCACTTTTGTCTGTAGAACAAACCACACTCCCTGTTCTTTGAATGTAAGGAATAGAGTAGGAAAACAGTACAATGCATAGGTAAACATCTATTAATCTAATGTAATAAATATAACTTTTTGTGACATGTAATACAAAAAGGATGTGTGTTTTCGTAATACTTTATAGTGCTGTAAAAGATTACTTGTTACTGGAACTGTAGGTGTTATTTTAATCAGGAGCAAAGTGCAGATGATAGGAACAGCTGTTCCTGACAGTTTCAGTATAAAATTGCAACCAACCTGTGGTTATGATCTCTTAAAGAACTTTGTTTTTGGTTTAGTGCCATTATTTTTTTTTAATTTAAAAAAGTTCTTTTATAATTAAATGTTGTTTTTTCTGACTTCTTTTCTCTTTCGAATTCTTATATTTGTGCGTAAAACTTACCTAAATGACACCAAGAGATGATTATTTTGTAATTTCACATTTTACATCTTTTTAGAGAGCTTGTAGTTTTGTGTATGACAAGAGACATGGAGAAGTTAAAGTCTTGCAAAATGAGTGCCTGCTGGAAAAGGAAATAACTGGCCAGAAGTTTAGAACTTTGCTGCAATTGCAATACACCTTTGCTAAATCTGTAATATAACAATTACCGTGTACATGCGAAGGAACAGGAGACATCTCAGCATTCATGACACTACTGGCTCTTAATTCCTCATAATTAAATAGTTAAAATAGGGCACAAGTGGGACGTCCAAAACACATTCAGGTAAGCTGATAAGAATCTTTCATAATTAAAAAGACAATGCTGCATTAGTTGCTTATTTGGGGTAATTTGGCAGGCCACCATAGTTTGACTGATGACTTGGGAAACACATACAGGGGTTTTTTCACCCAGCTGACAGATTAATGATTTGCATGCTAAGTGTGCAACCCTCTGCAGGAAGAGCAGCAGGGGCTGGGGAGAGGAAGGAGTGGAGAAGCAGGTGATGGTCCCTCTTACCACTGCCTGGATATTGTGGAGCATGTAAGGATAGTTTTGTGCTCAAAAATCCTCCGGTGTGTATTGGGGGAGGGAGGGGAAAGGTTCACAATGCTTTTATGGGTGTAGACACCTTTCTCACTCTGCCTGTTCTTCAAAGACTGTAGAGTTTGTACTCATTTTCCATAGCCTCCTGTTCTTCCCCACCTTGTGTGAAGCACATTAACCATCCCTGGATATCCATGGGTGCCAGGAGGAAAGGTGTCATCCCAACCACCTGCCCCCTGTGTGAGCAGCAGCGAGGCAGGTTTATCTCATGTTGTAAGTCAGCAAAAGCATCTGTGAGCATTCCACTGAGGTTTCAAGAAGACAGTAGGGAGCAGGAAGATGAATGGGTCTGGATGTGTTGGAAATATTGGCTGAATTTCTGTCAGGCCTTCACTAAGCAGTGGCATGACTGAGATGAATTCAAGGATAAAGAGATGCACTTTTTGGCAGTGAGTACCAACAAAGAAGGAAATGTTTGAGAAAGGCCTGCTTGAAACTTTTCCCAGCCCATTATTTCTTTGTCAGACATTCTTAAAAGCAATATAACTGTCCAATAAAACACACTCTCTTCCTAAGTATGGAGTTAAATTGCAGCAGCAAGCTAACTTGGCGAAAGATTGCTAAAGAAATTATTTCCTCAGTATCACACTTAAATGCGTCTTAGGCTTAGTTCTCTGCTGTGCTTCCATCTTTAAAAGGTTGCAGCCATTCAGCAAGTACAAAATGTCTATGTGCTAATCTTACAGCAATATTTATAATAATATTTTTTTATGTAGAGCAATGCTTTAAAGATATTCATACCATTGTTTGTGTTTGCACACAGACCGTATCTCAGGTGGGTAAGTACCTATTGTTCCCATTTAACAGATGGGAAAAGTGTTCATAAATGGCTGGCTTGTGGCTAGAAGGGGTGAAATCAATCTGATTTGTAGAAACCAAAAATGATCCTCCAAAAATTGCTTTAAAAATCTGCTATATTGCCAGTAACAGCACTATAGCAATCATGAATATGGCTTCAGGGGATTCTTTTAATAAATACAATGCTGTAATTTTTAGTCTGGTTTTCAAAGGAAATGTATCTGGGGTGATCTTGCTACCTTGTGTGTCTTCCCCTAATTACTTTTGAGTCTGTTGGCAGACTTAAGTAATTTTTGGCAAATGTAGTGGGAGGGAAGGCACGTGTCAAAAAATAATTAAACTTCTATGAGCTTCATAAAACTAGGTAGTAGTCCTTGGTTCAATGGGGAGGTGACAGCATAAGCTCCCCTTTCATTTAGGCACCAGAACAGAAGTGTGAGAGAAACCATACACATGCTCTGGCCATGGAGGAAGGCTGTGCTAGGAGCTCACAGCCAACCGGCAGGATTTGGCATCAGGCCTTTGGAGGCCTGAGAAAGCACTTGCTTGTGTTGCCACCTGCTTTCTTAATCTTCTTTGTTGACGTGATTGTTGCTGAAGCTGCAGTTGTTCTCCTGGGCTGGCTTTTGGGGTGCAGCCTTTGTGCAACTTCTGGTTAGTACAACTCATGCATACCCTCCCTATGGACTGAGCACCTTTCCAGCCTGAGCTGTACCTGCCACTGAAGGCATTGACGCAGGTGAGGAGGGGGGTAGAAGTACCTCTCCTCTCTCTGCCTGTAGGGCTGTGGGGAATTACCTTCACCCTGGGGAATAATCAGATCTAAGACTGGGCAGTATCAAAGGACAGCCTTCACTTGCAGGTTTTAAACCATCGTGGGAATACAACTTGCCATTCTTGAATAATTTGGAAATGGTGGCGGGCTCAAAAGCCCCACAGATATTATTACTCCTTGACAGTCCATTTTGGGATGACTGAAAGGATCCTTCCTTCTCCCTATGGCACTGTAAAACCAGTAACTAATGCTCATTTGCATTGAGAGCCACAGTCTGTATTTTACCTATCGAATGAGCTTTGCCGTCTGTGTTACCACTGTGCCTCTGTAATGCTGTTACTCTTGAAAACAAATTGTCTCGGTTCCCGTGAACAGTCTGCTCACATGCTGTGTCGCTAGATCAGGTCCTGCAGGGCAGCCAATTCTGTGCTTCTTTCCCATGGGATTCCCTGTGCCTTCCGAGCGGTGACACCGCCACCTGGTTATCCACCCACGGGGATGTGCATTGTCACTCACCGCCTGCCGGGGACAAGCGGAGGGTCAGTCCTGCAGCACTCACTTCTCTATTCCGTGTGCAAGGGTCGCCCTCGGGCACCGAAATCTCTGGAAGCTGCCACGAGCGGCTGTATCTCGGTGTCCTGGCCCGCCCCCGCCGCGGATTATCCGTGTTTGCATTCCCGGGGCGGGGGCGGCGGCAGGTGGCGGTGCGGGGCCGCGCTCCGCCCCGCTCCCTTCTGTGGGCAGGTGACGGCAAAAGCTCCGCTTTTATTTAGGCACCAGAAGAGAAGCGTGAGAAGCCTACGCATGCTCTGGCCATGGAGGAAGGCTGCGCTTGGAGCTCACAGCCAGCCGGTGGGATTTGGTGTCAGGGGTCTGGAGGCTCCGTTCGGAGAAGTGGTCACCGTGTGTTCCCGTCTGCTTTCAGGCCATCCATCCTGGCAGCTGCACCAAGTAATTTACTTAATTTAATGCATTTTTCTCATGTCTGTGGCTTGTCATGCAGTACATAACTCATGTGTCTGAGATGGTGCATCAGGCAGGGACAACTTCAATGTCCAGTGCTCTGGATACAGTGAAACTCTGAGTAGAGAAAGCGTTGCACAACAGAAAATCACAGACTTGAGTGTATTACTGGATATCCCTTACTGGTTATCAAGGTGCAGATGTACAACACACTCCAAATGGTCCAGAATAAATGAAGGAACACGTGATTGCTTGGAAACGTCTGAGGTTCCAAACCCTGAGCTGTATTGGATTAGCAATTGGAAACTGGTTTCTTATTCACTTTTCCCCCTACTCTCAGAAGAATTTTTTGTTTTAAATCTTGCTGCCTTCTGATTTTTGGTTTAGGTGAAATTTATATTGTGTCTAACCTAATTTAGTTGTCTTGATTATATTCTAATATGTTCCCACGTTATGCTCTGATAGTTGTAAGGCAAATGAGCTTCTGAGCCCTTACTCTGGATGTTCCTCCTCTGCTACAGTCTGCCAGAAGCTGTCTTTATTCATAAAGACATAACTCTCCTTCAGCCTGCACAAAAAAAGTTTCTTCCAGCAGGAACTTGAGTAGGTGAAGTAGTGCTGAGGCTGTCCTGGGGCTTTGCATGTCTGTGAAAGACAGAGCAGAGGTGCCCATTGCAGTATTCCTGTCTGATGTGTACTGGCCTCATTCAGTGCAGCATTTTGCTTCCGTGACAGCAAAATATTAGGATGCAGCCAGGTGATATCCATTTAGAATACTTATGATCTTGAAATAAACAGGGTTTCCTTGGATTATGATAAGGCTGAAACTTTATTGTTCAGCCTTGGAGTACTGGCAAACAGATGTGCTGGTGCTTTTAAAGTGCCATTGTGAACTGAAAGAAAAAAGATTTTTCTTCTCATTGTGTTTAGCAATAAGAGAACAGATAATTCTGACATAGTTAATATGTTTTTGAAAAAAAGTAGATAAGGAAATATATTATGCAGATACTTTTTTAATGGTTCAATTTTTTCCACCAAGGTAATGTGTTTTTATTTTTATAGATCTCTGCTGAGAGGTTATCCTGATTTTCCTTACATTTTTGCCTTGGCTAGATAGTAGAAGGGAATGTGAGAGAATTACTCTGTTTGTAGTTTGCAATTTTTACTTAATGAAAGTCTTATTGTTAAAGTATTGTTAAGATAATGATAGGCCAGTATATGAATATGAAAGGGAGTTCTTCCGAAGAGGATTTTTATTTATTCCAGTTCCCTCCAAGCGGATAAAACGTGACAGCCAAGTCTGTAGACCAAACATGTGTCATTCCATGCAGAACTGTTTCACCACAGGTCTTCTAGGAAGAATCAGAGGAAAATACCCACATTCCCCACCCTGGAATGAGGAGATAATCTCCTGTAGGTGGTGTTGCCGGCACTCAAAGGCAAGTGTGAGAACAGCGTGAGGTTGAGCAGGGTTTTTTCTCTTTCTTTTTTTCTTTTTAAATTGGCTAATTTTTCTCTTTGAATGCTGCTATTGTTGGGAATAATGAAAATTATTGTGAAAGCTCAGCATAAATAGTTTTTTTCTGTACAACCACAATGTGGATGTTCAGGGTTTATGAATAGAATACACAAGATTGCAATACTCTGCTCTGAATTTTTTCCAAAAATTTTGAAGTTGCTTATATCAAATCCTCTTGGATCATTATAAAGAGGAATTGAGCAAGTACAGAAATACTTGCTAAACCAATGATAAACCATTGGTAAAGCTAGGAACAAACGACTTTTTTTTTTTTTTTTCTGCCAATACACCTGTGGCTGTGGCACAGTAAATTCAAATGGTTCTAGGAAAAAAAAAATAGTGCATCAACTGTACAGCTAAACTGCATAATTAGATATGCTGATGATGACAGGACTGGGATCACAGGTCAGTCTATTAGGCACTGTATTGGTGAGAGGTCCTTAAGCTTACAAAATAGCTTCCTGAAGATTCCTTGCAGAGTGTGAGCAATCCTGTTTAGAGTAGCTATTCTTAACTTGTCTATACCCTTGCTTTTAGGTAATTTTAGCCCTCCTACTCTTTTAGAAAGTCCTTTAGCACTATTTGAGCAGTCAGTAAAAAAAGTCCACCCGTATGGTGTTTCTGTCTCTGCCAGTGTGCTTCACCTACATTTTCAGAGGAAAAGGCCAGAAACAACATTCATATATGTAACCCCAAAAGGCATAGCAGTTTCAAACAAGTATGTTTTAAAGAGGAGCTGGTGTTCTCGAGGGATGCCCCAAAAGGCATTCCTGAGCACAGGGAGTCTCTCAGTCTGTATGTAGGAGTGTTTGCTGCTGGAAGTATGTCTGTACGCTGTGTTGAAGGATGTGTTGAAGGATGACCCGCTGCTTCTCAAGCATTGTTGAGTGAGAGTGAAGTGACTGCCTATTTTTGGGGAGAAATGACCTCATCCCTGCCATTAGCAGAATTGGCAGAGTGATTAGTACTGGCTGCTTCAGCATGATGTCATTGGACTTGGAAAGCTGCATTGAAGTTTCAACTTGTGTGTAGGCATGCGCTTTGACTTGCCATCTCACCCTCTCGTCTGTGAATGAAGTTGGAGTTTTTCAGCAAAGCAAAGCATGTAAGCTGTAAGAATGACTGCATCTGGCCAGATTGGTCTAATTAGTTTTCTTACCTGCATCTCTCTGATGGTGGTCAACAGTGGATACTCGAGGAAGGTCAGAAACACAGAACAAGAATGTAGTCGTAATTCCCTGGTACCCTTTCTCAGTTAGCTTGTCACTTCCCTGTGTTCAGTAGCCATCACAGAATAACAGAATATCCTGACTTGCAAGGGATCCACTAGGATCATCAAAGTCCAACTCCTGGCACTGCACAGGACAGCCCCAGGAATCACACCATGTACCTGAGGTTTACTGAGGTAATGAGGTTTAATGAGGTTTACTTCCACTAATTTTCATAATTGCTTTTGGATCCCTATAAACTCATGGCATTCGCTACATCCTTTGGGAGTAGGTTTCACAGTGTAACTGAATTGTCCCTTTGGCAGGGATTTCTCTGCTCAAGGAACAACCTTTTAAACCTACATGTTTACCTTTGCTATGCTACTTATGGTTTCACAGATCTTCTTGATTGTCCTCTCCTCTGGTCAAAGAGTAACAGCTCTTTGTATTGTCCTGTGTGTGGAAGCCATTGCAGAACTCTGGTCATTTTTATTGCCCTTCTGAAACCTTTCCTTACTCTGTTGTCTGAGGTAGGGGAAAATCAGAAACATACCTTGCACTCACATCTTACCAGGAGGTGGGACAGTAATTTTTTTTTCTCTGTGTCTTGATGGCTTCTGATACTTGTTTGGTTTGGTTTTGGATTTGGTTTTCTTTGCTATTTTAATCACTCAGTTAACATTTTCATAGTTGTTACTGCAGTGCTATTTCCTGTCCAGTGGTAGTTCAGATTCAATCACTGTGAATGCAGTATGAGAATTTTTCTCATTTTCTCGGTTGCTGTCTACTTAACATGGAATTTCATCTGCCGTTTTTTCGTCAGTCATGAGGTCATCAGTATCATGAGGTCTGTCTGAAGCTCTCTGCAGTTTGTTTCTTTAAAGCCTTCAATAATTCAGTGTCAGTAACCTACCTTATCAGTTCGTTGAGATCACTTGAGATCAGGTGTATGTTGAACAGCATGGGCTCAAAGTGCTTCACTGGTGACCTGCCTGCAATGAGACTGTGTGTTCTTTTCTTTCTTGTCTCTTAAACTTTTTTATCCATGTGAGCACGTGGGTTTTTTTTTTTCCCTTTTCTTTCTTTTTTTTCTTTTCCATGGCAAGTTAATGAAGAAATTTGATATTTATTTTTATTTTTTATGTCTTCCTTATGCACATGCTTATAAAATTCCTCAAAAACTCTCCAATAGGTTCATGAGTCATGACTTCATAAAAGAATTGTGTTATCTTCAGTAAGGGGTTACTGCAGTTAACAATTCAACTGTGTCATATTTGAGCTCTGTTTAATTTGTGGATAAAGACCATCTGGTGCTGGTAATTAGCCAGTGTTATTTTTCTCAATTTGTGTTAAAATGTTTTACTGAAATTCAGTGCGAGATAACTCCTCTAGAGTCACTCCTGTAAATCCTAAGGAGGTAATACATAATCACAGAATGGCTTGGGTCAGAAGGGGCCTTAAAGATCATCTAGTTCCAACCCTCCTGTCAAGGGCAGGGATGTCACTCATTAGACCAGGTTGCTCTGAGCCCCAAACAACCTGGTCTTGAACATTTCCAGGGATGGGGCATCTATAATGTTATCGACAAAAGTCGCTTAAGGCCAATTATGGTGAATAAAATAAATTTATTAAGCAAGCGATATACAGGCAAACCAGCGCTTGGGACGGCCAGGGGTTCCATGCCCCACAAAAACGGCTCGCGACCCCCTCCCCTCTCCTTCCTTCGTTTTTGTCTTCTTTGGTTTCCGGCTGACGTGTTTNAGATTACTTAAAATTTGATAAACATAGCTAATGCTTATTACATATAACTTCTCTAGTCAACCTGTTTCAGTGAGTCACCACCCTCACAGTAAAGAATTTCTTCCTAACATCTAATCTAAACTTGCCCTCTTTCCATTTAAAATTATTACCCTTCATCCTATCACTATCTGTGCATTTAAAAAGTTCCTCTCCCTCCTTTTTATAAGCCCCCTTAGGTACTGGAAGGCCTCAGTAAGGTCTCCCTGGAGCCCTCTCTTCTTCAGGTGGAACAGCCCCACTCTCTCAGCCTGTCTTCATTGGAGAGGTGCTCCAGCCCTCCGATCATTTGTGTCACTCCTCTGGACTCACTCCAACAGGTCCATGTCCTTCTGCTGAGGACCCCAGAACTGGATGCAGCACTGCAGGTGGATCTCATCAGAGCAGAAGGGCAGAATCCTCTCCCTCGCCCTGCTGGCCACCCTGCTTTTGATGCAGCCTAGGACACCATTGGCTTTCTGGGCTGCAAGCGCACACTTGTAGATGATGCAACAGCGTGAAAGATAGATGCAGAAAATCAATTTAGTTTTTCTGTTTTCAGTCACTTCACTTAGATGTTAATTATTGGCCCTACAAATTTCTGTCAAACCTCCTACTACTGAGAAAAGAGTAACTGGTTTTATGCCAGTTTAACAAGTTGTTCCTCAAAAGCCCTTCTTGGGCTGCTGTGTGCTCACTGTAATCTTGCATCAAACATGACAGTGAGTGTGTGGGTTTGATTTGATTTTCAATTTTTTTAAAAAAATATGTATTTTCTAGATGGACATGTCTTGAAATTGTCAAGGAATTCCTTTCTTTGTTAGAATGATTGGATAACAAAAGGGTTAAATATATTAATTCAGTTAGCCTTCATTATATTTTTTTTTGCCACTTGCAAACACTTTAACTGTTGACGAATATATTTGGAGTTGTTGTTTTTTTTAAATAGCTACTCTTTTTTTTCCTTTGCATTTAGTCTCACTTAAAGAAAATGCAATTGTGGGAATATGTGGGAAGGTACTGTTGCTGCTGCTCCTGCAGTTAGGTGTATCTGGGGAATAGAATGAATCTCTTCAGCATTTGGAACTAGATCCTGCACATTCCTCAGAACCAAGTCAAGAATTGCATTGCCGCTTGTGCATTTTCTGAGTAATTGCTCTGTGAGGCAATTATATATGTGTTTCAATGTGTATCTTTGTATCTTATACATCACATAAGCATAGGGATAGTTGGCACTCTAATTGTTCAGCTTGCAGCCTCTCTGACCTCCATGCCTCTCTCAGGGTATGACTCTCACTGTTGTGCTTATGGCTGATCCCATGTACCACATTCTTCTTGTCTCTCTGCCTAGAACTTGAGTCCAATGAAATCTGTGGTTTTTATATGGAATCTGTTTTTTCTCAGTGCATGCATGTCTCACTCCCCTGTGTATGGAATTTTTATCTATTACTGTTCTGCAGTCTCTTGGTCCCTACTTCCAAGTGTTCAATACACCTGTCATAGTAATATCCTTAATCAAATCCATGTGTGTGTGTGCATGTGTGTATATGTTAAGACTTCTAGTCATCTTTGTAGAGTGCATCTCTATCCCTGTGTTCCTCTCAGCCTGGTCAAAGACATTGGCATTTTTGTCTGTGTGCACATCTCACTTGGCCACAGGGCAGAAAATTATGTGTTACAGTCATGCAGATGTCTGGGAAAACTTTTACCTCTGGATCAGCTTCCATAATCGTTTCATTTTGTGTGATGTCCAGCAGATGATTCAGTTTCTCCCTCTCCACTATATTGTGACTGCGGCTTCTTCGTGCTGGGAGGGGCTGCAATAGTGGTGACTTCATGTATTGTTAGTGTTCAGCTGAAGAACTCTCTGAGCACTTCAGGTGGATTCTCAGTTTCAGGTGGATTCTCAGTTTCTAGCACCTGGACAGACTTAAAGCTGCTGTGACACACAGGCTGCTTATCTGCATTCTTTGGTCTTGGGCAAGTTGAGCCAGGGAAGTTGCTGGTGCTGACACTGTTGGATTGCCCTGGAGCCAAGCTTCATGCCTAGCCCAGTCTGTACAGAATCCTGGTGCCCTTGAGGAATCACTGTTACTTTGGGCCTCTGAGCTGTGCCCCAGCTGCTTTTCTCTCTTTTGCAGTATACAGGGTATTTGTTTTGAGGCTAATGCCATGATTGGCATTTTGAGTATGTTTCTACGATCAGCAGATTTGGCCCGATCCTTTGCACTGTTACAGTACATAACACACAGTGAAGGGAGTTAAAGACTGTCCAGATCCCTGTCGAGTTTGACTTTGAATGCAAATGCCTCTACTGCTACTAAAAATATATATATGTAAATTTTGCTTCAGCAATATCAATGCAGCTTTAAGACCCTTAATTACCTTCCCTGTACTTCACTACTCAAAGGATCTGATTGCCACATGTGGACAGCTCTGCTTTTCTTTACCTTTTAACTCTTTTGCTTTTAAGCTTTGCTGCCAGTTCTGTTGGGCTCCTTGATGGAGTAGCTCCCACTTCACAAAAGCACATCAATTCTCCCCTGGAATTCAGGTAAAGAGAAAGTGTCTGGGGCTTTGACACCATTGCAACCTGACAGTTTAATGTCACCGTGTGCTTTGGTAAACCAAAGTAGGAGCATCTGGACTCTCTAGATAGCATTTTATAACCATTTATCATGCTTAGCAAAGTACAATTTTGGTTTTCTTTCCCTTCCCCCAGTTGTGCAGTTACAATGACTCTGGAGGCGGAGGTTTTTCTAGCTTAAAGGCTGTATTGGAAGTGCCAGTGTGAGTTTTGAAGCACTCACTCCTCTCACTCCAGTTCACATTGAGGGCCCCAGGTCATATCTGAAACTGTAGAAAAGCTTCCCACCATCCCTTTCCCTACCAAAAGCTTGCCCCAAGGGCTCTTGCTTAAGATCCAAATAAGCAAGAGTGAAGTAAATGCTTGTTTTCTGACCTCTTTTTAAGAAGAGCGAGCGTCTCTGGAGGGTCCGTGGTGTGCCCAGGAGAGTCAGTACTTTGTCCCTCCAGGGTGTGTGTGTGTATGTGGGATACCTCAGGGCAGCATTTCAGAAACCGAGTGTCATTGAACTGTTGGCTTTCTTGTCAAGGTTTTGCTCTGACACTGGTCCTCTGCTTCTTCACAATTTAATTATTAATTGCTACTTAAAAAATCCTGTCTTTATGGAATGCAATACTTTCTCTTCTTGAATTGTTTGAAACCTAATTTAGTTCTTTGTATCCTTCCCATTTAGAAAGAGCATGTTTTCTTTCCCACCTGATTCTGTTTTCTTTCTTCTTCTTCTTCTTCCACCTCTTTTGTTGTGTTCCAGTCCATCCATGCTCTTTCACCATCCCAGTGACCCTGAAGGCAGCCATACCATGTGAAAAGAGGAAGGGCAGCTGTTGTAATTCCTCAGTTAAGCTGCTACAGACATTCAATATATTCAGAGACTGCAAACCATCAGCAGTCCTTTGCCTTTAAGCTTTGTCTCTTCTTTCTCCTAAATGATCATCCAAAGAGCTGCTTGGAAATGTTAAACAACTGCTGTAATTACCCAGTCTTTCTTACATCCTTTTTCATCTGTGTCACACTTCCAGCAGATGCCATTCATTTCTGAATAAAACAGCATAGGCACAAATGATCTCTTCTTGAGCTACTAATTTGTTTCTCCTCTGACCTTCTGTACCACTTTTAAGTATTTATGATGTCAGGAATGCCTTAGCTCACTGGTTTCAGTGTGGCTTTTATCTGCTTTTGGCTTAGTTTAGTTTAATTGGTCCCCTATCAATGCACCTCCTGTCTACCCTCTGGCAAGGGTGTGTGAGAACAAGGAAAAAGTAGTTTTTAGTGTTGGATACAGATACTAATCTCAGAAGTTATGGTAATGGCCAGGTCTTCAATACAGAGCCCTAGTTTTATTCTTTGGTGTAGTATAGAAATCTGGTTCTACTGGAGATGTGCAGCAATTCCAGAAGACTGAGGGCAATTTGATGCAAATTTTGAAGAGAATTATTAAATCTATTTAAAATACTATTTCAAAAGTAGACACCTCTGCAAATTCGCCCTAGTAGAACAATTCCTTGTGTCCCTTCTCCCAGGAATAGATTGTTGTTACTTCCCTTGAGAATGTGATCAGAGTGTAGCCAGCTGCCTGTGAAAAAAACCCAATCAAACAAAAAAACCCCAAAAAATCACCCAGAACAAGTTGACTAATCTTATATCAGAAGAACAGAAAACATGAAATAAACAGAATTATTCAACCTAGTTGCCTCTGGGGCCTCACTGAAGTTTATTAAGAAATGGAAGGGCCAGTTCTAACTCTTATGAGCCAGATTTTTTCAAGGATTTAGTATATTGTGGGCTGTCATCTTAGTACTGGATGTGTCACACTGGAAACTTTGTTCTGAATGTGTGGTTTGTCCCTGTTTTCCCCAAAACTGTGATCCCACACACTCATTAAACAGTGACACCTAAACAGTAAGAGACTGATTGGCAAGCAGTCAATTAATTATTCTTCGTAGCAATCAATGTACAGTAAATAGCACTTTTCTTTTTCTCTCCTTGTATTTAGCAAATTGTTTGTTATAATTTGGCATAAAATTTTCACAAAAGAAGTTGAAACTTTTTATTCATTTGCTTGTATAGTTTTCATGTGGAAAATACTTCCTTTTTCTATTGTATTGAAGCGTCTTTGGGAGCTGGAGGCAACTAACTAGTCAAGCAGTTTCCAAACATATACACTTGAGCACATTTTTAAATGGTTACTTTTTCAGAATTTCTGTGCCCTTGTCTCTAAATCTACTTGTACATATTTGGATTTCATATTCTAATAGAATCTATTAAAAGCAAATCAAAATAAAACCACCCACCTGTATTGAACAAATATCAGCAGTACCCTGCAGTCCAGAAGTGTGCACTTTGAATAGCCTGCATGGCAGAGTGAGATTCTTGGTTTTTTTCCTCAGCATTGTAGAAAATGAGATTATGTCTGTGTTCTGTAGGTCTAAAAAAGATTTAAACGAAGATTTATGCTGTGAAATGTAATCCAAAATGAAGTAACCCCATTATTTGTTTTATTACATGTGCAGAAGGGAATATTCAGTGAAACTGAACACTGTGAAATCAATATCAATCAAAATGAGAATTTGAATTTTATATAAATAACAAGACTCTAAAGATGTAGCAAAGGAAGTAAAATTTGAACTTGCTTATTACATGGTTTGGACTGAATATTTGTCCAGCTGTCCAGCTGGAAGTGACAGCCGGCTGACACTGGACCTTGTTTGCTTCAAGCTGAACAAGGTCAGCTTCTCTGCACCTCTCTCTGAGGAGGCGGAGGTTGGTGTAGTTTGTTCTGTTGAGATGGGACTCTCCCTGCTCCCTCTGGGCCCCACAGACCTATGAGGTGCACCAAGCTGGCAGAAACAATTAAGAAGGAAGTGGTTTTGGACAAAAGCTTTGGGCGTAATGGAAACAGTTGGGAAAGGTGCATATAGGTTTTCTTCTGTTTTTATAAACTCTCTTGTGTTATATGTGTGTCCCAATGGGAATAATCTTTTTCCGGAAAGACAAATGTGGTTTTTTTAACATAATTTCCATATCTTGGGACAAAGTGGGAGCAAGGCCAGTCTGAGAACTTCTGCTGTATTGAAAGTGTGCTGTGTTGAAACTTCAGAAGAGAGCTCCTACTCCTTGCTCAATTGGCATATGAGCCATTCTGCAGCTGCCAGAGGCACGACTGAGTCAGGTCATCCATGGGGACCCCCCGAGTCCCTTGTCAGACTTTTGCAGAGTCCTTAAACCTAACATGTACATGTCAGTAGCTGCGTTCTATGTCTGTCTGTAGATGGGGCCTGACTGAAAGTGACAATTCCTATGTCCTAATGAGCTGCTGACGTCTCACAGTCCAAGAAGCTGATCGAAATTATAAACTGTATTGCCAGTGGTGACAGGGGAAAGATTAGACCTTTTGGAGTAACATGACCTAGGTATAGTCTTTGTAAGGTTCTTGAGTTGTTGGTCTTGGAAGAGTTGCAGAGGGCTGGTGGAGGCATGAACTGCCAAACTCTCAAAGTTATGGTAGAGATGGAGTCAGCATCTACTACTCAGCCCATTGTAGGACTTGCAGTTTAGGGGGAAATATTCTGCTCCCCATCCCCCCCTCCGCCAATGGTGGAATAGTGCTATTTATTAGAATATATCAGAAGGGAAAATAATTCAAGCCCTCCAATAATAAAAGTATCATGTAACAACATAATCAGTCAGTTCTTACTTCTGCAGGCAGTAGCAGCAATGTGCATGAAAGAAGGGAGATTTATGAAACGCACACTGTATAGACCTATGTTGCATATTAGTAAGACTTCCAGATCTTCATCATTAGGCTGGATCAAGCAGCAATAATATAGAGGATGCCATTGATAATGTTCTTTCTACCAGTGATATGGTCTTGCTGCAATTGTAGTTCAGAGTGGGTTGAATTAGAGATTTCTCATCATTAAAGAGTTGAGATGCAGATTGAGACCCAAAACCTCTTTCTGCAAAGATCTCCAGACATCAGCTTTCTTAAAAATGGATACAAAAGACTTAGAGAGCTACATTTATTCAGGCTTTTAACATTTCTTTCATGAATACAATATTTGCCAGTGTCTGCCAACTCTGCACCCTTCATGGCCCTTTCAGATCCTTCAGGGACAAAAAAAGGTTTTCTTACATAGGAAAGTAAGAAAAAAAATTCTATTCAAGTATTTGGAACTCATTCACACATGGATTTGCTATTGCTTTAAAGAGATGAAAGCTGTGCTAGCCCTTAATTCTGCATCTGAGATGTCCTGACTTGCAGCAGGGAACAGAGAGATTGTATAGTTCCAATTTTTTTTGTTAATATGGAGGTTCTCACCTGAAGCCACTGAATGCCAGACTGAAAATCAACCATGGAACATCTGAAAGAAGGAGTGTCAGTAAAAGGTGTTTCTGATATGATATTAAGTGGAATTGCTTAGATTTAAAAGGATACTGCAAGCCATTGAGGAGGCTCTACAGCATTCTAATTGTTTTCCTTTTCTTCTCAATGTAGTTGACGCTATCCCATCAGCCTCTGTGAGTGTTGAATTGTAGAGAACTTTGTAATAACTTCTACTTCCAGCTGACAATCTGGTATGTTTATGGTACAACACTGAAGAGAGACAGATAACCTTATTTGCTGCTCTATATGTTAATTCTATTTTAGCAATGAAATATGCAGTGTACAAATTTATAAAGATTTCTAGTAGCATCTGGCAGTTTCCAAAAATTGGGTAGGGAGACAGTTGGAAAAGAGTATAATCAAATTCTTTGTACATCTGGAGCATTTAATCTTTTTACTCCACAAAACTGTTCCTGTCTTATTCTCTTACATAGTTATTTCTATAGTTAGAAATATTAAGTATACTGAAGTGAGTTTTATTTCAGTAGTGTCTTACCACTCTGATTTTTCATGTGCTTGTAATGTAGCTCCCTCCACAGTATCTTTACATGCTTTCACGGTAAGATGGCAAGAAGTTTTTTGTCTTCTGGCCACCATTCAAATGAAGTTAGCAATGTATTAAAAACAAAATTATTTTCACTAGCTCAAAGTCACTTCTAAAACAAAAAGTATTAAAATATATAAAAGAAGCATTGAGAAGATACTGCTTACACACTACTTGCTAGTTTGTTTTCTCCTGTTGAAAGAGATGGATCTTACTTGGTTTTTTAAAAAGCATTTCTATTGCTTTTAGCAGCAGCAGTAAAAAAACCACTACTCATTACTACCTTGTCAAGCAGGACAACTTACTTTCTCATTAGAAAATATTTTAATTCTCTTTTACCTAAAATAACTGCATGTGAGGACTAATGAATTTTTCAAAACTTTCACTCCTGCACATATATAATCCAGAAAATAGTTTGTTATTTTCCACTATTATTTTCTTGGTTCTAAGCACTCCTTCCATGTGGCTTGTGAGCATATTTTGGCAGTCTGTTTGCAGAAATATTGGAGAAATATAGCTAATATGATGATATTAATACAAACTGACACGCACAGAAATTTATGTTGGAGAAATGAAGTAAGGGACCTTGCTGTAGGCTTATATGGCAAGCAAATCCATCTTTCAAACTGTGGCTGAATTTGCAAAGTGTGAGTGGTAATTAAAGTTGGCTGACTTAGTCCCCAAAGCGGGGCATCTCAGAAGGGCTTGGGTTCAGATGAATGTGTTTTTTCACTGTTTATTAATTGACACTTCTTGCTGTGTCCCAAGCTGAGCATCTAGAAGTAGTCACAGTCATTAGTTGTTTATGAAAAGCCTTACCCAGTCTTGGATCCATGAATGAAACCACTGTAAATGTGCTGAATTGTGTTTCTTTGGTGACAGAGAAGGTGGAACCAACAGAAATGTCAATCATTTTGATGCTGAAAGATTAATCTTCTCCATAATATGCTGAAATAAAGAAGTTTAATGTACCCAGAACATTGAGCCACTCCCATGTAACCTTTATCTCCCTGCACTTCTAACCAACCAGGATAGCTTTCCAGGTGATCAGCCCAGGAGACTTAGCTGGAGTCCCAGGCTGTGGGAAAGGATGGAAGCATGCCGATGGTGGCACCAGTAAAGGCACTTCAGGGGGCAGTCAATGGAAAGACCTGTTGCCTTTCTTCCCCTCACACTGGTACCACTCACTTACAAAGTAGGAGAAAAAGCCTGGTCCTGAACATCTGTGGAAGGGAGGAAATGAAGTTTCAGTTCCATCTTGTTTGTTGTGGCTTCAGCTTTGTCACAGTGCACTTGGAGAAGTGCCAGAGTTTTGCCTAATCCCTTGCTCCAAGTCTGAGCAAGTTCTGAGGGGCAGATAGACAAAGCTTGCATTCTGTATATCAGACACAAATTACCTTCTCCGTCTGAAGGGGCTAAACAATGTTTGATTTTTTATTAATAACTAAGAAGGAGAGAATGCTCTAACAGTCTTGCTTGGCAGGGAAGGGAGAAACCAGTGCTTCTTGCAGGTGGACAAGACCCAAACCCTGCAGTGCCCAGCTGCACAGTTCCATCCTACTCCAGCCTCTGATACTTTCACAGAAAGAAGCACTATGACAAGCTTAACATGTGCTGTACATACAATAATTGTGCTTTAGTCAGCTGGCATTACTTAAAACAAGCTCTTAGAACAAAATAGGGGATTGAATAGAGTGTCTGATAGTGAACTGCAAGATGACAATTTAGAAAGGCAGTAATACAATGGTTGCTACTTACTGGAGTCTTGCTCATAGTGAATTAATTCCAATGTATTTGCCTCTTTCTTTGATTCCACAGTGTTTCCTCTAATTGCATCATTGCCTTGGAAGGACAGTAGTTCTTCATCAGCTTGTTCAGATTGGGTCTGGAAACAATATGAAAAAATGTTGTCTCCTTTACAGTGAAAGAAGCCAACTAGAAAAAAACACCGGTTCCTTAATGCCATTGCTCATTACCCATGAAGAGAATGATTGTAGCTGTATTGCTACAATGGCTGACTCCTCCATGCCCTTGCCTCTCCAGTCACACTAAATGGGCTTCAAGGCAAGGGAGTGAGTGATGAATATGTATTCTGTTTATTGCTTTGAAACAGCACTAACCATAAGCAGATCAGTAAGAGACAGACTGACAGTGTGTGTATGTCTAACTGCTGTGAAAAATGAAGAGCATGCACCATAGCTAAATAAGTTTGTTCTTGTTTGTTGCTGTAGACACGGATGTCTGGTTTTGAGGGAAGGCACATGGGAAAAGAGAGGGGTTGAATTGGATTTAATTAATTTTGTTTTTTAAGCCGACATCACTATGTGGTGTACAAGTGTAAGAGGGTGTACAGGGTATGTGAGACTTTTTTAGTATCACTTGGTTGGCAGCTATCTTTCCACAACTGGAGAGGGGAATATGAGGTTATATTTAATTTTTGTGTCATATGAGGTTACATTTTTATGAGAAGTCCATGTGCTTGAAGAGCCTGTGTGGTTGATGACAGCATGGTAATTGCAGTGTTGGCAGCAGTCCAGAAGGAAGAAACAGTACACACACATACCCCCACTTACACACTTTTCCCCTCACTCCCACACACCCCTCCCTAGTTTTAACCACCTGAAATCTGCAGCTTTATCATCTCTTTGATGAGATGGTGATTTTTGAAGATGTACTCAAGTATCTTGTCTGATGAATGCATCACGGCTACAGTGTATGCTTCTTTAGCAATTTCCAGCCTCAGAATGTAGTCGCACATTACACAGCACTTTAGCCTTTAACAGGCAAGGTAGTGCTAGTGGCATACACTCTTGAGGAGAAAAGAAAGTGATTGGAACACTGTAGCTCATTTTTGTTTTCTAGATCTGTAGCACCCCTTGTGCTTCAGGTGAGTTGGTTTTGGATAGGGGACTTCTGAGTGTGGTAATTGGTTTTCCATAAAGGATAGAACAACAGCTGATGGATTTTGATAAACATCTGCCTGCACTGGAATTAAAGCAGAAATATTGCTGTGGCTTTCTTTATGGCTTTGCTGGTTCTTTACTTCACTTATTTCCTTAGGATACAGCAACTTAATGCATGAAATTCCCTTAGGGCCCAAGCTGTCCTAATTGCAACTGGCATATATCCAGAATTTAAAGTCTTTGAGACTGAGGTCTGTGAAAGATGTAATTAATCCTGGATCTATTCTAGTGGGTATATTCTAGTATACTATTTACTGGACTATGATTTCCAGATAAAGACAATGAAAAATCAGAGGAAAGCTCAGTATAGAAAAATTGTACATTTTCTAAGAACTCTTAAGTGACTAAAGATACCAGGACCTAGACCCAGGAGCTTCTATTCACATTGTTTAGAAATCCTGTTCTCCTTCATTTACCAGGGAAGGACCTTGCTGAGTAGCCTGATTGGGATTTATGTGCCATTTTTAGGCAGGGTAAACATAGCAAATATTAACTGCAAACTTAATAAACAAAATAAACAAGATGTGTTCAAACTTCCTAATTTTAGTGTTTAGATATCTACAATTTCAGTCCAGCAGACAGAATTCCCTCAGTGGCTGCTGTTAGAAGAAATACTTTTATAAAGTTTTCTCAGCTGTCACTCAAAGTTGCCTCCCCCCTTACCTCCTGTTCCCTCACCTGTCTGCCTTCGCCATGTCCCTTTCCTCTTCTTCTTTTTTAATCTCAGTTGCTGGGCGAGGACCTGTGATACAAAACATTGGTCACATACACAAAATATTATAAGAAGTGTTGCCTTTTGGCAATTTTTTCTACTACAAAGGAAGGATGTGCATCAATCCTTAATAGAAATATTAAAAAAAGTAATGGTAGTAACAAAGTGCTGGTAATTCCTAGACTAATTCCATGTTCTTATCGGCTGCACTAGGGAGAGTTGAGACCCCAAGCAGTATGGAATAATTTCTGTCACAGGATATTCTTTCTTTAGTATTGCTGTTGCTGTTCAGGGCCAATGGATATGCAGCTGCACCAGTGCTACTCAGGAATGTCTGAGGAAAATCTGTCTATGGTAGATCTGTACATAATTCTTTGACATGTTTTCTTGGAAACCACAAAAGAGCCTTGCTTTTTTGATGGAAATTAGCAGACAGGGAACTGAAGGCAGAAGTTTCAAAGGACAAACAAATAAAACAGAATGGTGGTGTTATTGCATTGGGTAACTTAATTTCCTGTTTTCATGGGTTTGCCATAGGTATGCTGTTTGTGGTAAGCCCAAAATATGACATTTGGTTATTAATAGAAAAATAGATGAGTTAATATTCCTAAAGCATGTTAAAGACAAGTGCTTAATAAATACTATGATTTTTTGCTATTTTGTATTAAAAACTTGGCAGTTGTCACCAAAATTAGTCTGCAAGTTTAAGACTTTCAGTTTTGGCTATATATTTATTTTACACATATCAGCAAAAGATGTTTTATTGTCTTACTAATTTTGGTAAGACTTTTTTTTTCATGACAACTAGAGACATGAAGTTTGAATTTTAGCTCAGAATGAACTTGGACTTTTAACTTCCCTTGCATCATAGCTTGAAAGTGTAATCATGGCAGTAACTTCTAGTGAGAATACTCAATGCAGCAGTACTACCCTGCAGTAATAATTCTCCATATCAGAACAGCCATTGGTATGTGAAGGTGTACTATCTGCCACTCAGTTCTCATTCTCAATATGCATGAAGCTTTAAATACTTCTAATCCAACACAGATTTTCTTAAGCTGATGTAAAGTACTAGATACTGGCTTCCATTGTGTTCACCACTATTACATTTAAGTTGCAAAGCCACTGAATAAATTTATGTTAGTGAAATACGGGAGATAGGCTCTGGTGTAGTAGATCAGTCTTCACTCCCTTTTGGGTGGATCCTCGTTTGGGCATCCTTCATAAAGAGGCTGAATGCCCTCTTGCCTGATGCCAGTGTGTTAATTTTTAAATGGGTGCTTTGCAATTGCAAATCAATGTCCCTTTCTAAGCACTGAGTCAGAGGCAGATCAATCTGACTCAACTGTATTTGCACTGCTGTATAAAATGTGTGGTGACACAATGATTTTATGACCTTTTCTGCAAATGGATCCTGTGTGCTAGGTGGTTGAGATCTTTCTGGCTGAGATCTTTAAGACTGAGATTTTGGCCTAGCTAACGTATGCATTAGCACAAATATTCAAATGTATCTTTCTCCACTGGTTCTTTTTCATTACACTGGAAAATGAGCTTTAGTTGCTTTGGTTGCAGTACTTGATAAAGCTATGAATGCCTCTTGCCCTTCCGTTTAGAGGGGAAAAAACATTAGAGCCCTCAGAGTGGCTAATGAAATAGAGGGAGAAGTATGGTCATTAGCTGGAGTGGTGGTTGGCTCCTGAGCCAACTCCTCCACTGTAAGGAAGCATTTGGTGCTCTTAGGAGACTTGCTTATTTCAGTGGATAATGGTTCTGTTTATTGAGTTTGCGCAAATGCATTTGATTTAGTCAATTTAGGCTCTACATTTAAGCAAATTACAACTTAGGACTCGATCAGCAAGAGGTAAATTAGTTTGAACGCATATAAAAGGATCTTGCTGAGGGTAAATTTACAGTCAAACCATTACAGGGAAATCATAATGTGCAGTACACGTCAAGTTTGATAAATGAAGCAGGACTGTAAAATTGCCCTTCTCTTGAAGTGTGCTTGCATTTAGCCAGCTACAGAGCTCAAGTGCTTGTTATGTCTGCTGTCTTGAACTGGCTCAGGAGAGAGAAATCTCTCCAAAGTTGGAATTACTAAATTTAAAAAACACAAGGACAATCCTTGCAAGTATATATGCTACCCAGCTCTTTTTCCTCTGCTCCTTGGTCTTCCGCTCACTGGAACACTTGCCAAGTACTGGCCTGGAGTGCTGGTGCCTACAGGAAAAGACATTTTCACAGGAGAAACCTTGTGCACAAATGAAAATGGGAAATTACTGCCTAGGCCATTGCTCTGCAAATATGAGGGAGTGAACTATGCACCTTTTTCAAGCCCTTTCTACTGTGAGGTGGAGGCTTTTGATTGTTTGGGGTTTTCTTTGCTGTGAGATTATTTCCTCTAGAGCTAGGGCCATCCACACCTCTTTCAAGAGTATCTGCCATGGTATAGGAAAAGAATGATTTTGCTTCCTTAATTGCCTCAAATCAGCCACATAATAAATGGCAGACAAATCAGTTAGACCAACAGTTTTTGATTTGTAATTAAGAATTTTTTAAATTTTAAAAATATACTATATGTGTGAAGAAAGAAGCCTGTTGATACTCTTAAGGTGACTATCTGATTATCAGTGCAGAATGCTACCAGACAAAACTGTCAGTTTTTATGTAGCAAAAAGCAGAATATTGCAAAGATAAATGGTTTATTAAAAACACCGTGAAAAAGAGAAAGGCCAGCTAAACAATAAAAATTTTTAGTTTCAAAAACAGGGAACAGAAGTCAGTCCATGAACTAGACAGCTAAATGGTAAACTTAATTCTCCATCTGTTCTAGTAGTTTTAACAGTTTCTAAGCAGCAGCAACATCCAATGTCTTTTATGGAATCACATTTTAGAGACTTCACAACCCAACATGCCGCTGCCAACTGGTGTTTGAAAGCACACTCCTGCTGCAGTTCAGTTTATAAAACTGCTTGGAGGCTTAAAACAGCAGATACCTTATGGACAATGTATACAACGATTTGCTTGTGCACTGTAGCCAAGCTCGCCTCAGTCTTGCACTGAATGTATTAACACCTCACAAACCTGGCCTTAGAGCTATGGTATGGATGAACATCAAGGTTACTGTATCTCTTTAAACCTTACTTATCAGGTTTAAAGTGGGTATGTTGGATTTTGATCACTGATGATGCTTAATCATTCTTTAATGTAACTAGAAAGCAATGCTGCTGTCTTTACTTTGTGTTTTCAAGTGTAATGTCTGGATATAGGGTTGTTTTCCCTCTGTGTTTTCCCTTTGTAGGATGCCCAATAAGCAACTTAATAGCATATGAAGCAGCCTTGAATTTTCTGGCCCACAGTAATTTAGAAACACTGTTGAAAAACCTGCTTAAACCCATAACGATTAACTGCTTGTTGAATAGTTGTAATCTTCAGGGGAGCAAACATTCAAAAGTATTCAGACACGATGAGTAGAATTGTTGTTGCTGTTGTTGTTGTTTGTTTGTTTGTTTGTTTATGTTCTTTCATTTACGTGTGAAAAGCCAGAAGCAAACCTCAGCAAGCCATTTTGTTTCTGGCCCTGGTGTAGATTTGCAGATGAATTACTCCTGTCTGTAGTAACCTTCTTTGCCCTGCTGTAATGACATTCCTGACCTGCTTATTTAACTGCTGTCCCTTTGGCTGCATGAATGTTAGTCTCGTATGGAGATGTGATTTCAGCATTTTGCATGTTGTGACCTTTTCCTTCAGCGTGCACCAGCTATATGCAGCACTGGGTGAAAGCTGGGTTTTATAATTTAGGGCAACCCACTGTTGCAAGTGAATTTTGTCTGGACAGTTCCCTTTTCTGCCCAGCTGTCCACGGCTTGAAGGCGATACAGTAGAGTATTAACAATACCCTGGCCCTTTGACCTTGAGAGTTTGCACAAGGCAGTGGTTTTGTAAGAGCAGTCAAGAAGTTACTTAGATTTTCCTTCTTGCCTCAGTATCAGTGAATTCTCAACCAATCTAATCAACTATTCAAGGCAAAGTCATCCCTTTTGTTAAACCTTCTATTACTTTATTTGTTCAGATTGTCAAAATGGACTGAATAGTAGCAATAAGTAGCCATTAAAAGAAAGAAATGGGCTTGAGGGAATACATGTGCAAGGTTTGCTTCTCACTTTCTTAATGCTGCAGCTCTGTGAGAAAGATCTCAGAGGTTGTGCTTGCAGCTCAGGTTTACTGACTTCAGGTGCTGGGGTTTTTTTTGTGGAAAAGGAAAGTAACTATTAATGTTTGATATTACCTGGGTCTGCAAGTTTTTCCCTAAGCTGGAGTTCTGCTGTATTCCATCAAGAGTAACCGTAATGCTGGGTGCTGTAGTGGATTGCAGCAGAGCTACTAAGTCTAATTGGGAAGAAAGGTTTTAGCAGTGACATTAAGTGAAACAGAACACCCAGGGTGGCAGCAGGCCTGTCTGCAGCTTTTACAGTGAACAAAGTTTGCTGCTTATTGGTTGCTGGCACAGTCAGCCCATGGAGCCGTGCTGTTGCAGTTGATGGATCAGGCTTATAAGTTGGATTCTGGGGCAGTAGGGGCCAGAAGAGCTCTGGAGGTGGCATTTGCAGACACAGTAAAGGACAGTGTGTAATTTCCTCTGGTCGTTTGAAGTAGAAACTCTAGTCTGATGGGTGTATCAGTAACAGTTTGACACAACATCATTTGTTTCTAAGCAGAAATATGTTTTTCCAGCTGAAGGTTTACTCCCCTCTTAACATAATTGTCCAAAAGGAAGACAAAGAACAAGCCAAGAAAAAAATAAGAGGAGTAATGACTTTCCCTTAAGCAAATATGACATAAACCCAGAATCTTTAAATAATGAATGAAACAGAGCTGTTGCTTGAAAAGGTGCTAAATAAGAAATACTAGAGTAACTTTTAATATTTGCATCTTTCCTGGATCTTCAAGTGGTGTAAACTGATGCAAACTGTAGAGGTATCGTTCTCTGCTGTCTTAGACAAGTCTACACCTCCAGGCACCTCAGTGCTTAAGGTGACTCTAACTTCATATAATTCAAAGTTGTGGAGAAAAGAGCTCTGGTTTATTTCACCTAACCCTCTGCCTCTGGGGTTATAGGAGTCCACGTCACTCTACGTGCTTCATTCCCTCAATTCAGAGAGATGGGCAGTTTTTCATCTCCCAGAGAGCCATTCTGTTGACATGAAACTCAGTGAAAGAGTGAGGCCTTTGGCTGTTTAAATCAAATTCACATTGTATTGCAGTACGGAATCATAATGAAGAAAACCACAGGAAATGTAGCTACTCTAGGGCCTCAACTGCCAGTCATCCTTCCTTGTTCATGCCAACTAGAACCAAAGTTGTCAAAATAAATTATGTTTAAAAGGGGAGATGTCACAGCAGATTATTCAGCCTTGCAGAATTTTTTGTAATACTGTATATCATAAAAAATAGTCTTTGAAATTCTAGACACCTACTTCCATTATTGTCTTCATTACAGAGTGATAGATAAATGCTGGGCAGACAGGAAGCATCAGTTTAATTTTGCACTCAAACATACTTTTAAAAAAGATGGGGTAAAAGGACTCCAGCATTAGGAGAGTTTTGTGCAGTTTTCTTCAAAATAAGTGAAGAGTCAAATCCATAGTCAAGTGAAAACTATGAGATGGGTGTTAGATTTGGGCTAAAGAATGATGCTGGTCCTGTGGGAGCATTAAAAATGTATGAGAGCACTGACTGCTGGAGATTTTTCTCTAGGGTTTTCTTTCTTTGCTTAAATTAGATATTTAATTTTTGAAGTGCTGTCATTTTATGCTGTGTTGCCCACTAAAATTGAACAGGAAAGGGTTTTTTTTGGAGTTGAAGCAGATGGATCATATGGGGAAATATCTGGGACTTCAGGTACCCAAAGAAATTATTTGTACTCCTGAGTATGAAGAATAACACCATAGAAATATATAACCTGAATAATTTGAGGTCTTGTTTCAATTTCATGGTATGACACATTAGCAGTGTATTTAAGAAATTATTTTGAAGAAAGGTCTGTATGGTTTTATGTCTCTGTATGAAGCACGAAAAGAGGAAAGCGACAATCCATTCTATATATATTTACAGAAGTTCAGCCTATGTGTAAGCTCTAAGACTTGATGGAGGACTGAAGAACTGGCAGACTTTTGTCATTAGGAAATACAGACCATAAAAAGAAAAAAATAGGTTAAAAATCCATTGAGGATATTTTCAGAAGAGTTTCATTTGCTTGCATAAAATCTTAGCTGAAAACTGCAAGGTCTTCTTAAAAGTTTAAAAACTGGTGTGTATGTGGTTTAAAAACTGGTGTGTATGTGGTTTAAAAACTTTTGTGTATGTGGGGATTGGGAACTCTTGGTGGTCCTTCAGTAGATGTGTTCCTATGAAAGGTATGGAAAGAACACTTTCTTGTTGGTCAGAAACAAGTCAGTGAAAAGTTTTACTTGCACACATTGAGAAGCCCTTCAGCAGACATCTGAGACTGCCCAGAAGCTGAACAAAGGAAGGCCTAGAACTGACATTCCTGGTGGTTTCTCTGATAAAAGAGAAACGGAAGAAATGGTGTGGGTCTTTTAGCATTTTAAGTTTGTCTTTTAGCATTTTAAGTTTTTCTCGTGCATTCTAAAGAAAAATACTAAGCCAGAAAAATGTTCTCTTTATAAACTTCTATAAAGAGCTGAAAGTATACAATGAAAAAGGAAATTATTCTTTGCAGAGTTTGAGAACTGCTTTTATTTAAAATGGAAAACACAACCTTTTTCAACATTGCAGTTGGCCTAAATTATGAGGGATTTGCCTCATTCAGAGTGACTGTTCATCATAAATGACTGAAAGTGACATCACTCAACAAGATCAATTTTAAAACAATTCTAAAAACACCTGGATGTGAGGGATTTTTTTTGAAGTTTAGCAGCAGAGTATTTAAAGTGTGAGGGGAAAAAAAAAGGCAGTAAAAACTTCTGCATGCAAAATATACACCAAAATAAGGTTTTAAGCACTTGCGCTTTGTAGATGTGTATTAGTGTGCACTCTTGAATTGGAAAGGTATTGCATTGTTCCCAGCACAGTCAGCAGTGGTATAATCTCTAGCAGTTGCATATGGCTCTGAAGCTCACAACCTGCTACTTTCAATTTAATCTTTACCTGGAATCTGACAATCTATTAATCTCTTGTATGGCAAAAGGGAGTAACGGAGCTAGGATAATTTCCAGATGCTCTGCTGAATCTTCAAAGGCAGAAAGCTTTATTAACAGTACTTGGTGCATCCACTCACTGATCTATGAAAACAAATTGGTCAGGTTTTTCCGTTTCCTTTTAGCTTGTCTATTTGCTGAAGTAGCTGTTGTTTCAGCCTGCTGAGTGTATTTCCTTTAGCAGAGAACAGCAGATGGTTGATTTTTTCCACTTGAAAGTTCAAGAAATGTCATAATGTGCATTGTTTCATTGTTTTTGCTGTGTCCCAAGCATTCCTGGAAGGTCATGCAAGACAGAAATAATTCAACAGAGCTAAGTACATAAAGGCCTCTCTTTTTCTTTTTTCCCATTCCACTTATTTTATTCAGAAACTCCAGTAGTTGTTTCGAAGGCAAAGACATATTTATGTGAAAGACCATTGCTGATGCAGCACTGAGCAGAGCAGTGGCAATTTCCTGCCTCTGAGGCTGGGCATGGTTTAACTCATGGAGGTCTAGGTTCAGTTGTTCAAATTTCCCTTTCCCTTCAAGTCCACCCCCAAAAAAATGCCAAAACCAAATCCCAAACCCTTGCAAGAAAGTTTGGGTTAAAAAAGAATCCAACATGTTGAATAGAATCTAGATGCTAGGAAATATGCCTAGGCAGTGTGGTAGGCCAACAATCGGCTGTTGTGCGTTGAGAGAAATTCATAACAATAACATTGTCTTGGGGATTCACTTGTTTATATTTTTTAAGACTTTTGGAAGTACTCAGCTGTATTTGAAGTGTTACGGCCTGCTTTTCTTGAGCTGCTCAAACTATCCTGAAATATTATAGGCATGAGAGTAGGTAAAGACAGGAGGCATAAAGAACAACACAGAAACACATGAATATTTCACAGTGTGCTTGTTAGTAGCACAACCATGTAGAAGTTAAAGACAGTATATGTCCAATAATTAGGCTTTTTCAGAGACAAATGCATGCTTTACTAATTCTTAGCACTTTCAACATGGGTAACACTGTGCAGCCACTGACTGTTTCTTAACATTAAGGGCCAGCTGCAACTAAAACTAGAATACTTGCTGAAGGCAATTACTTCAAGACTTCACAGGAGTTAGATGGCTTTTCTTCAGGTGTATCTGATTGATGTAGACTCCCCAAACCTTTGGAGTGCCAGTATACATATTTATTACCATCTCTTTAATGCACTTTCCCAGTATAAAGGTTTTTTTTTCCTCCCATGGCAGTTTAAAGAAACATGGTATGCCAAAAAGGCCTTTTGTAAAATACAAAGCACTCCTGCAGGAGTGCTTGCTGGCAAGCACAAATTTTGCAGCTAGCCTATGCACAAATTTTGCAGCTGCCTTTCTTTTAGAAATGTCAGAAATTCTGCAAATGTGTATTCAAGGCTCTTTGTGGGCAGAACAAAATAATTTAATAAACCTTTTTCATTTAATTGCATGGTTGTGCTACCTTACTGCCAGGGTTTTTTCTGTTGTTCTTTTTTGTTTTGTGTAGGTAGGATTTTTTACGCTTGTACAGCAGCTGTTCCGCGTGTCCGATCAAAACCTTTGCAAAACTACAGTTTAACAACTTGAAACAATCAATAGAGAACATAATCTACACTTCAGTGATGACTTCATAGTCCTCTAAAAAATAAAAAGCATGAGGAAAATAACTAGGATTTGCATTTTAGTGAGAATCTAGGAAGCAACTTTCCTCTCTCCATCTATATTTAAACTACTATCCATAAAGCACTATAAATTTTCTTTAAGGAAGATTTGGGGTGGCTTCTGTATTCAGTATTCCTCACAAACTGACAAGATCAAGCAGAAGCAGAAGAGCTGAACTTTGGAAGCTGCTTTTATGGTAAGAATTTCATTAATAGATAACAGCAGAAATCAGTAGTAGGTGTTGCGCTAATAATCTCTGGAATGCTTCTGCTTCACCTCTATTCTGCTCCAAGTGTCAAGATTTCATCTTCCTTTAGAAACTTGGTTTGTGATTCTTGCTATGTGTAACTTCAATATCGTGTGGGAGAGAGCAGCAATGTCAAACTTTATTTATTAAGGATCATTTAAAACTGTGTTTTGAGGTAAGTAATAGAACTGGTTCTACTCCCTCCATTAGAGACTCAATGTTCCAACACCAAACAATGCAACCTCTGTTAAAATTTAATGCTGCTCAAATGATATAGCAGGGATTTTATGTGCAATATATTTTGATCAACAGTCCCAAATAAATTAACTAAGTACCAAAATTTTCCTTCCTGCACTTGGTTCCACACCTATAGCACGAGAGCGACCATTAGACCATATAAAATTTTTAATTTCTCGGTGAAACTTTATGGGTAATATTATGATCAGAAAAGTTTTCTAAAAGCTCTTGGGTGTGACCAAGCATAATTTTTTGATGCAAGTTAATATATTAATGAAGGATCAAGTTGTACATGCACACAAGTGCATTGTATTTAGAATTCTAAAAAAATACAAGTTTAGAGATCTACCTCACAAAAAGCATTTAGGGAGCATTTCAAAGAGTTGGACTTGATGATCCTTATGGTTCCCTTTCAACTTGAGATATTTCGTGACTCTGTGTTTCATAGACAAGGAACAACTTGACAATATGTGGTCTCACTCATCACAAGAATGATGAAACATTTCCACTTCAAGCTACAAGGAAAGAGATGGATAAAAATTACTGTTCTAATCCCTTAGGGGAGGGGGAAGGGGATGGGGCAGAGGGATTAGTTCATGCATTCCTGGGAGGTACATTGAAATATCCATTGGAATACACCACAAACACTACTCAAATACTTGCACAAAGACATTTTATTATGAATGCAATGTAGATATAGATTTTTTTTTTTAATCTGAGGTGCTTATATAAACACCCTCATACTGGCTGAATGACAGTCAGTTTGCAGGGCATGACAGTGGCTGGACACCCTTCAGCTCCAAAGCTTTGCTGAAGTTAATCTCTTGAGGTTTTGCAGTACCCTTGGTGAGCTTCAGAAATCGAATACATCCTTTGAAACGGATATTAGTCGTCAGTCCAAACTGGGTCACACCATCTGAAGCAGGGAAAAAAATTAAAAAGGAACTACATTAGTGTGAGTTGATACTTAATTTTGTTCTTTGAGAGTCCTGCACGAGAGCAGATGTCCCCAGCAGTATATGAATGTTCTATTTGCTGTATATATTCATTATTTAAAAATTACAAACATTATGAGTAAATTTGATGAATGCTTACATTAGATAGCAATCCAGACTTCTTTTCTTTTTTCATCCTACTGTGACAGTGGCAGAATCTGAACACATATAAACTGCCATTGTAACCTACATATGCAGCTTGCTACCAACAAATGGTGTGCAATACACACATGCTGCTCTGCAGATATTCAACTTCTCAAGCTATTTTTCCACAGAATAATAGAGGGGGGAAAAAAAGGCCAAAATGGATGTAATTCTCAGCCCTAACATCACAAGGAAGCCAGTTCCTCAGGATGGATTTCAGATGTCATTTACAGACTGGTTTTGACAGTTTTCAAGTATTCTTTTTGTTTTCCTGGAGTACATCTCTTTCACTAATGAAGGAGGGGATGGAAATGAGGGTGGTTTGACTGGGAAGTTGGAAATATTTCTCTAACTGCTTGCATTTCATGGCTCAACTTGTTACTCAGTGTTCTTCCAAGTGAAAAAGCGGCTACAGGGGTGCATTTTGATACAAATCGATGTGATTAATAAAGTAAGAGTTGCAGAAGTAACTTTACACTTGTAGAGGCTGTCTGGCCATTGCATTATTCTGTTTCACAGAGGATGAGATGGCTGAATCCATCTGTCTCTCCTTGCACCGGGAAGAGTGATACCAGGTGATGAATGCTGGCTTTTATCGGTACCCAAGAATCTATATTCTGGTCCACAGTATAGTGGTGAAAATTTTCTCTACACTGAAAATTCTCCATCAGCTAATTCTAGCCACTTTACAACTATTTTGCACTATTTATGCAGCCAAGAGATGCTTTAAGTGGACTGGAAAATACAAACACTTTGTAATTTTATAAAACCCCATGATACTGTGGTTCAAATTTGTGATGCAACTGTGTAGGTATTGGGAATGTTAAAACAAATCCTGGATGAGCTAGACTAGACAGCAAAAGAAGAGTGAGGTGTTTATATATGTAGCAGGTTTACTAAATAATTTCGTAACTTGCCATGTGGCTGAATTCACAGATGTCCCTTCAACATGACGTAAGTGTAGGATTGTTTTGTACAGATTGCAGTGTTACTGTGATTTGTGTCTCTCCTCTCGACACCCAGTCCAGAACAAGATAGTAACTCCATCTGAAGTGTTTCTTCAGTGCTGGCTCCCATGCTAGAATCTTGTTTTGTTATAAAAAGGCTGCCACAAAGACGTTTTCCTTCTGGCACAAAGTTGTTGGTCTTTATTGATTGTCATTGTGACTGAAGTACAAGTCTCATATCTTAGTACCAAGGACAACTTTCTAAACGTTCCAAAGCTTGAGAGAGAAGGCTTTTTGGATGCATTGTGTCACACATTAGAATAGGGGAAAAAAACTTTCAGAAAATAATTTAGGAATTAACTAACTCAGAGGTGTCTTGCCATTGACCTTGGTATGCACTAGAGCAGACACATACTGCAAACATACTTTGCTCTTTGGTTTGCAAACTAGAGGGAAAATTTATTATAAATGCAACAAAATTGGTACTTTGCAAACATATTAACTGTATTTTCAGAAAGTAAACTGCTGTTAGAAAATTCACTGACTGTCTATGAAGAGATGAATACTAGCATTCATTATGAGCTTAGTGAAAGATGAAGCCAGCTCCAGAGCTCAGCCCAGTTCTCAATACTGTTCAATTACCTCTGCATAAAGCAAATTCTCTCAAGGGCTTCCAGAATACTGATTAGCAAATGTAGATTATGGGGTTTTTTTCCTTTAGAACCCAAAAGACCACAAGCAAAGGCATTAATTAGAAAGAGATGGTGTCTTCTTACCTCTCCATGCAAGCTGTTCCTATTTCTCAGCTTCTCAGGTTTTACAGTCTGATTTACACACACAGTGCCCTGACCCTTCAAGAACATATATACATTCTTTGGTGAAAATTTGCTGTTCTTAAGTTAAATTTAAATATGCCAAATGCTGTTACTACTGCAACATAACTACTATGCTGTTACTAAACAGAAAGTTTTAAGAGGGAGGCTGTGTGTGTGTGAGCAGCAGAAGGCAGAAAGTCTGTCTGATCCTCTGTGACAGTGCCTACATTTGAAATGGGGCAGGGTATCTGTGAGAGTCTCTTGTTGCAGAACTTCTTGTTCTGAAATGCAGCTGAATGCAGAAATGAGCATCCATGCCAACTGATACAAACTTGGCCTGTCTTATCCATCATCTTTAGCATACTAGTCCTAATTACATTTAAGCCATTACCAAGGCAGCATTTTTGGAGCACAAGTAAAACATAATTTGTGTGTTTCACACTCACCAGGATAACCTCCGACAAAGAGAGGGTCATTAGTGTCCGCGGAGGTCGAGGCCCTGTTTGGGCTGTCAGTCTCCACCTGTCTGCCATCCACAGTCAGCTCTAAGTGGTGTTTGATCTTGTTTGCAAGAACCTTGTGCCACTGTCCATCGCACAGGCTGCCTGGTGCATCGGGCTCATAGACAGCAGAGAATCGGCCTGCACCATTGTCAACGTGAAACATCACCTGAAAAGTACGGCATGGAAGTCAGCAAGTTTTCAAAACTGTTCAGTTGTTTTTGTTTGTTAGTTTGTTTTGTTTGAAGTCAGCATGGTTTGACTGTACACACCAAAGCTTTAAGTTAGTGCCAGACTCTATGTGGATTGCTGTTCCTCTGGGATCTGGGTTCTGTCACTGAACTAAACACAAGTAGAAATATGCAAAATTGCTGTCTAAGTTGTCATTTTCCCTTTTTTTTTGGTCTTAGTTTTAGGCTGTTTTACACCCCTCCAAAGTCTTTATAGTGACAGAATAATAACCTGTTTTCCAGACTATGAATTAAAAGATATTTACATGAGAAACTACCATTATCAATGACAAAGCCTTTCCTCAAAACTTCTTATATGCTCAGTAATTTAAGACCTGATGTTGCAGTTTTAGGAGACTCAAGTGTTACAGAATCTTTTAAAGTATCTTTTAAAAGTGTAAGAGCCTCTAGATGTTTGGAAAGTTGCAAGTGTTGCTCTCCTTGGAGAGCCCTGATATTGTTTGAGACACCTTGAGATTGGGGAAGTAACCTTGCATTTAAACTATCTGTGGAGTCTAAAACCAGTCTTTATGAAGAGACAAAACTGCTTTGCTACTCACTTTTCCACCTACTAATTCGATGCCAAGCCCATCCATTTTCTGGCTGCTGACTCCTAGAAGAACACCGTTCATTCGTGTTGTACGGAATTCAAATTCCACGAGCAGGTCTGTTCCCACTCTGTATGCGCCAACTTGGAGAGAGAAGGGGAAGCAGAATAAAATGAAGAAAAGCATCTTATACATTATTCCTAATAATCATCACACAAATTGTGCTGAGAGTAAGGCAAAGTGACTATCTCAGTATTGTTAATGCACTCCATTTCATGTGAAACCATGTAAATAACTTTTACGGCAATTGTGCATGGTGCAAGACCATACTAGGAAGCCATATAGTCTCTCCTTAGGTGAGATAACTAAAAGTGATCAGCGAGAGCTTCAAGTACTGGTCCCACTTTGCCTCCAGCCAAGCAGGAGTTAGGTAACACTGAGAGTTTTTGAAAGCAGAATCTACTCGTTCCCTGTTCTTTGACTATCACCAGAATTGCTGTTCATTACCTGTTTTGGCAAAGCCTGTTCCATCGAAGTATGTTCCCTTCTGTACAGTGACAAAGCATTTTCCAACGTTGAAGCTGGAAGTTGGATTATCCAGATCAACAGGTGATTCTGTCATTTTAAAATTCCTTATGCAGCCATCAATGCTATGGAGGACCTGCAGTCAATATTTCAAATAAAATGTAACACTGTAAGAAGCAAGCCTAAAGTATGCAATCAAAGAGTGCATTTCCTCTGCTTCTTTTCTGGATTTATGGAGCTGAATAAAACTTGAATTTTACGTGACTAATCCTTAATATCTGATAGTAATTGGAATCTACTCTTAGTCATACTGAGGATGAATTACATTACTTTTCAGGGATGTGATCTGAGTCACATCTATTTGGCTTAATGGAGGGGACATAAAATAATACACCGCACAATGAAACATAGCAAATTACATCAGCAATGCAGGAATTTAATGGCCTATACTTTGCCTTTTTAATTGACTAGGTTATGGGGTTTGCAAGTAGATGAAGAAAGTGGCTATAGCTCTCTGGGCTGCTGGTAATTTTACTAGGTGGGTTTTCTTCCTTTCCTTCCTTTAATCACTTTACTGTGGGCCTAATGTTGCATGGTAAGACAGAGGTAATGCAGGCAACATCACTACTAAAATGAACAAAGCCCCTATGTAAAGGTTGTTGGCTGCACGTCATCTGATGACTGCAGTGATCAGGGTCACTCAGTTGGCCAGAGAGGCAGGTGGAGGCAGGGAATGTGCTCATGTCTATGACAGCTCCTGTGCAGGGTAGCAGACTGAAGCTCCAGTTTGGCTTCTGCAGTGGGCACGCAGGACTGTGAACCCCAGCAGGTGGTCTGGGCACACTTAGAACGGTGGTTTGAGCACCCACGATCCTGCCTGGAGCGGGGATTGCTCTGGGTGTGACCAGGGCATCCAAGTGGGACCTCTGAAAGCCACTGGCATCTCCTCCAGAGCTCTCCCTCCCTTTTTTCCTCCAAGGTCTGCAGAAGCTGCATTTTGGTTCTCAGATTCAGACAGAGGCTTTGATCTTTGACTTAGAGAGTTAAGAAAATCTGTCCCTGATACCAATGGGAGAGAGGAAAATGATAGAACATGTACTTTGAGGAAGAAAAAGAAGATATATTCATAAGCAGTGCAGTAGAAAGGAGGAAAATAAACATTAGTGTATAAAATTCTGCCTAGAAATATGTACAAATACAAAAAGGATAAAGGTACACCTGCAGAGAGAAGTCTTGACTCTGCACGCTACCTCCTCTAACAATATTCTGACTCATAATTGGAAAGAATATCCAAAAATTTATTTTCTCATAAATCAAAGCTGTATGTACTGTGAAATTATATAGCTTATTACAGCTAAATACACCTGTACAATATTTTCATGAGAACTTGAGCAGTATCAGTGAATCAATTCAGTCATGAGATGAACAATGCTTTCTGTCAGATTCTTCATAAATAGAGCTTTTTGTAATTTCTAAGGCAAAGTCATGTCCAGATCAACAAGTTTTATTATAAAAAAAGAGAAATGCCAGAAAACAAAACAAACCTTCACTGCAAAAATAAATCACAGAAATGAAAGATTTGTAAACAATTCAATAACTTTCTCTAACTTTACAATTTTCTTTTCCCTGTAGAAAAGCAAATCTGGTTATACTTCAGCATGGTAACAGGTAATATGACCTCTTTTGCTGAAAGCAGAATTTTGAGTGCTTAAAATGTGACATCTACTGAGGCTAAACAACTGTGTACCAGTCTTCTACACTGAAGAGGAAGCCAACCCACCTATGGTTACATAATAGATTACTGTCTAAAAAGGCTAATGTGTGTTTGTAAGAAAGCCCTAACTAAGGTAACACATCCTTTCAACTCAGTTTGCTTCAGAGCCTTTACATGAAGCTGCAACACAACACTGTCTCATACATCATGGTGTGTTTTACTGAGCATGACTGGAAGGCAAGCACTTGTTTTTTACATGACATTTGAAGTCACAGCTTCATTTAAATCCCAAAGCGCATAAGACTGTCAGGACCTGACATGACTGTTATTGCCAGACTGAGCCATTTATCTGCCTGGGTTCCCTCCATTACCTCTGACAAATAGCAATAAGTAAGAACTTAGTGTAATCTTTCTCCTTAGATTAATACTTGTAAATTGCAGATATATTTCAAAGAGCATAATTTGATACTACTAGCAATGATATGTTGTTGGTAGTTAAGTATTGCTTTTGGTTTTCAGTGCCTCAGATTTGGTTTGGTAAATTCAAATGATCAGTAGATTTACCTCAATTTGGGCTTTCTACACAATCTATTATTTGCTAAGAAACATGATCTTACAGGTCAGCTTTCTTTATGCAATACAACTCTGATGTAGAGTGGTTACTCATCCCCTTCATTCCCTATCCAAGAGTCAATACAAGGACTTAAGCAAAATCTAGGAATTCCTTTTCTGTATTTATTTCATCCACTCAAAGAAGGAGACACTTGCCTGTCTATTGACTGGTATTTTCCATTCCATAAACATCTTGGTATAATGGTGTTTCCTCATGTACGGCTTCTTTGCAAGTCTGTTTTATTTTCTTACCAGATTTGTGCTTTGCCTCCTCTTTATGGATTCTCTGTAACTACCCAGGATGAACCCAGATGTAGCTCCTACTGACATTCCCTTTTTTTGTGCATCTGAATCGTGCTGCGCTAGATGCCGAATTTGTTGTTTCATATAATTAAATTCACTCAAGTTCTGACTTCTGCTTTGAAAGAACCCTCTGCACAGAGAGCAAAAGAAAGCATGGAAGAGGTTTTTCTCTCATTCTGATACTGATGTATCTTGGGCGGGGCTGGAAGGGCATCAGTGAGATGACTGGCATGGAATTGTGTAGATAGATGCAGTAAATGGTCTGGGTGAGAGAATACGGTGTTCCTAGTTAACTCCACAAAATTTAGGCCAAAATTATATTTATTTCTCTGGGCTCTCTGTCATCTTCCATGTCAGCATGGAAGCCGGCATTTGAACCAAAACAGTGATAAATTGATACATGTACATTTAATTTGGAAACAGAAGGAGGACAACAGAATTTTCATGGCCTTCCTTCAAAATACACTCTCTCCACTTTTAGTAATCACAGCAGAAAACTGATTATTACAGTAAGCAACAGTACTCCTGGGTACTTTGTCCAGGGTAATTTTGGCTTCTGCTGCTCCTTTCAAGAGATCCTTTCACTGTTTAATAGCATTTGCTAATTTGTTTATTTGCATTTGCTAGATTAATTACAGCCAAGAGAAAGAGCAAGTGGTACTCAGGAGCCTATACTCTAGCTGTGCAGTGATCCAAGTGGATCACTTACAAATGTACACATACAAGTGTATGGAACTTTCTGCTTTTCCAAAACAGTAAATAAATAACTCTGCTATTTCTTTTCTTTCTTTTTT